>JBBHKE010002506.1:130649-133149 GCA_037447655.1 Zygnema cylindricum | reverse complement strand
TGTGGGCTTTTTCGTTCAACTGAAACTCTTGTCGCATGTAGAGGGAGAAGAGGATGACGGATAGGTATACAAAGGCTTGGGAGACCACCACCATCAGCTCGTCCAAGTATCTGGAGAGAGGGAGAGGAGGGAGAGAGAGGGTGAGGGAGGGATAAAGGGAGAGAGGAAGAGAGGGAGAGAGGGAGTAGCGAGAGAGAGAGGGTGAGGGAGAGAGGGAAGACAGCTTGGGACATCACTACCACTAGCTCGCCGGATTAGCAGAATACGTAGGGTCGGGGAGGAGACAGAGGGTCAAGTAGGGTGGGATATCACTGCTACCAGCTTGTTAGCATCTATGAAAAAAAGGAGACAAGGGGGGAGAAGAGAGGGAGAAAGGTTGGGAGGAAGGAAAGGTATATGGGAGACCACTACCACCAGCACAGAGTATATGGAGGGAGGGCAGAAGGCAGGAGGGAGGGAGAAGAAGGGAGGGAGAGAGCGGGTGTGGGAAGGAGGGAGGGAGGGAGGTTGTTTCACACTAAATCCTACTATGAGGATCGACCAGGCCGATCAAAACCACATGAAATGAAAAAAAATGGACCAAAACAATGTCAACGATTTTTAAATATGTTTAAATAGTGTTGAGACAAAGCTTAAGCAGCATTTGGACAAGTTGAAACGCCAGTTTAAACAGGTGGTGGCCATGCCATTCTGATCTGAGTTGGGGAACCAGCCACAGCCTCCAAACCACACAAAACGACAAAAAACAGACTCAAAAATGATTAAGCGAACGGAAAGAAGTCTTTAGCCTGTACAATCATCGCAGCCTCAAGATAAAACGGTTGAAAAAGACAGGTTTAAACGGGTCTAGACTGGTTTAAACGGGATTAAACCTGACCCAACTGATTGGAGTCTTCGGTCGTGCCACACTAATCTCAGTAGGGGAATGGCCATCACTACCAAAACCATGACAAACAACCAAACCGGATTGAAAAAATATTTAAGCAATGCTACACTAGGCTTGTTCAAACATATGTAAACGGCCTCAATTAAACGGAGTCGTTGATTGTGCTACACTATACTGCCCATAACTGTTATTAGTGACAAACATGTTTCAGTCAGTCACAGTACCTCATGATTGACATAAAGTCAACCGCCTTTAACCGCCCGAAAAATGTTTAACACTAATACAGGCAGTGTCAAACGCCTTTTAACTGCCCCGGAAATGTTTAACACTAATATAAGCAATGTCAAACGACTTTTAACTGCCCGAAAAATGTTGAACACTAATATAGGCAGTGTATTCCCAAGTCAGAGGATCGGCCACAACCATAAAAATCAGAAATTGACAAGAAAAGGACCAACGGGAACGTGCAAGCATACTTAAACGATGCTATACCAGATTCCATCTCTGATAAAACGAGTTGAAACAGCGTTAAAACAACTTTAACCAGTATTGAGCCAAGGTTCAACGGTTTTCCAACAGGTATAAACGGGTTTGAACAACCTATTGCTATGAGTTGTTGGTTGTGCCACACTATTCAGTGGGAGGACCAGCCACGACCACTTAGACCAGAAATAAATTAAAAAAGACCAAAGAAATGTTCAAGCACTGTAACCGACTTCAAAGGTGTTGAGACAAAGTTAATCATTGTCGAAACTAGTTTTCCCACAAGTCTACACTCTGACACTCTGACTCGAGTCGTTAATCTTCCATACTATTCCCAGTGGGAGGACTGGCCACGACCACCAAAACTACAAGAAACGACAAATAAGGACCTGAAAATTGTTCGAGGAGACTAAGGTGCTGTTACACTCGGTTTAAACAGTGATAAGACAAGAAACAGTGTCAGACAGGTTTAAACGAGTCCAAACTGACTCAAATGACCAGAGTCGTTCACTCAAAAGAAAAAGATAAATAGATAGGTTCAATAGTTTACATGTTTAGACGCTGTTAAGGCAAGTTTAGTGGTGTTACGACAGGTTTACACTGACCCCATAGACCAATTTGTTGTCATGCCACACTAATTCCAATGGGAAGACTGGCCACGTCAACCCAAACCATTATAAACAAAAAACAGACCAAAAATGTGCAAGAAAACTCAAAATTAGTACTGCCCTGATTACACCGTGATGAGACAGGATTAAACAGTATCACAACAGGCTTTAGCGGGTTTTAAACGCCCCTGCTGACAGGAGTTGTTGACACAAACGTTTCTCAACAACTTCGACTGTCCGAGAAAATTTTTAAACGGTATTAAAGCATGATTATACGGGTTTAAACAGACTGACTGTTGATCGGAGTCGTTGGTCGTGCAACACTAATCCCAGTGGGAGGATAGGCCACGACCACCAAAACCACGGCTTTCTCGGGTTTTGAATGCCCCTATTGACTGGAGTTGTTGACTTAAACCAGTTCACTACAAACAACACTGTCGAGGAGAATTTTTAAAAAGTACTGCAGGTGTTAGAACAGGTTTAGACAGGTTGAACCGGTCAGCTTCAACAACTCTTTGCAAAC
>JBBHKE010002506.1:110602-125048 GCA_037447655.1 Zygnema cylindricum | reverse complement strand
GATGCCATTTCACGTCGAGCGGACAGGCGACGCGAAGACAAAGCGCATCTTCTTCGACCGTGAAATTGCACAGGCTGGAAGGCGCTACGTCTACAATGTCACGGTAAGACATGCGACGTCACACGCAGGTACAAAAAATAACGTGCGACCACAGATTGTAGACGTTGACAACCGTCACAGGTATTGTCGACGTATACAATCGTCACAAGTGTAAGTTACGATTTCGTCATTACAGACATAGGGACACTTGAACAGCGGGTCCGGCGGATCCGCGCTAAAATACAAAGTAATTTCGCTAAGTTACAAGTACATGGGGACACACCCTTAGTCTATTAGCCTATTATTTACAGGTACATCGTACAAATATTGTATTTTTGCAGATATTTATGCTTCGTATTCTTTGCTATTTCACCTTGTTGTTCCTGATATTTTTACCACTGTTTAAAGTGCGAAAAAGTAATTATACCGTTCTCTTCGGTTAATTCATACTGTATACGCTAATAACCATAGTTCAAAAGTAGGCGTTTTTATGGTAGGCCTTTGGTCGGCGCCTTTATCGTAAGTTGTGTTATGGGCTTTTCATGTGATCTTCTTAGATCGCTACTTTGATCAGCGACCGTCCGATCGTCCGAATCTGACGCCGTAAATAAATTTTTTTGGTCCGAATGTTTTAATTGGTCTAATTTTTGGTCCGAATGTTTTAATTGGTCCGAATAGGACCGAATACAATGTGGATCTTAAGGTCATATTGTATGTTTTGCATACAATAGGCATATTGTATGGGCCTACTTTCACCTACTTTTGAACTATGCTAATAACACACGAAAGACCCTTGCAATACCTGTTTAATTCGGAAAGGCAAAATATAGCATTTCCACACGTTTTCGCAATTTTCAACAAATATTGTAAAAAAACGCGTTCGGCACGTGAAGACAAGCGATGTAAGTTTGTAGAAGTCAAAATGAAAAACAAAGGTAAATAACGGTTGCGTAATAAAAGTTCACATATTAATAAGGTTGCTCTATGTTGTGATCGAGGTGGCCGAGACATAAATATTATAGAACTTGGAAGATGGATTTTTTAGGGTTTTTTAGGGGTTTTTTTAGGCAAAGAAAAGGGTTTTTTAGGGTTTTTTAGGGTTTCACTAAAAAACTCTTTTAGGCAAAGAAAATGTACATTATGATAAATTGGGTGCCATGTTTGGTTATACGGTCAATTTTTTATACGTAAACAGTCGTAAACTTCTATAAACTACAAACTGTTGTCTGATATAATATCCATGGACCGTTGACTCATACATTTAAATGTACAACAAATAATTTCAGTAAAGATTACATAAGGCTTGTGATAACGCTTTCCCATGTTCAATTTGAAAACCGAAATCTTCATATAACGTGAAAAACTATATACACTCAAAATGTTACAGTTAATTAAAAAAAGATTGAGAGTTTTTTGTCCACCCAAACAGTGGTTGACGACTTGTGTAACATTAAAAATTGTTTCAAAATATTGTGATAGGGTGTCCCAAACTATTCGTTTTCGCCCTTGTGTCATTTATTGAGCATGTACAATATAATCATATGTGCATGGTGTTGGCTCACGCGACCAAACAAAACATTTTAAGATGCGTCCTTAGACAATGCGGATGTCACACCCTCAAATTTATTCTTCTCTATATATTACGCATTTTTTGTTAGTGGAAAAATAGAATAATATTAGACATTTATGATTTAGGTTTCAAATATTATGTTTCGTATTCCTTTTTATTGATAGGGAATTAGCATAAACAAATTATGTAAGAAAAGGAATCAAGAGATGAGACAAGTGCCTTGTCAATGTCATATACAAAAAAATGAAGGCTAAAGGTAACTCTAATTTCCTAAAAACACTTGTGTGCAAACATTTATTAATAAGTGGCTTTTAGTCAATCCAAACATTGAAAGTGAATGTGAGAAAAGACGGACAATCTGTGTGAAATTCAATACTGTCAAACCTTCAGCTTTTAATGCATAACCATTGTATGGGTACCTTAAAAAAATGTCAATGCTTTTGTCGACGAACATATTCGTTTTGAAACTGGAGCTATGTAATGGTTGGAGAAGACTCACACAACATTGAGATCTTTCAGGTCGCAACATTCAATTGGTTGTTGAGAAAATGGCGTTAACGATGATGAATAAACTTAATTGGTAAATGCAAAAAATGCATCACAAATAATGGGAACAAAACATTGTATCGACAAATTTTATATTTGATGACATAAATAGACATTTAGAACCTGTGATAAGATGTGTTTTTACTATTGTTTTTGTTTGAAAATGGTTTTTTTTTTACAATTTTAATAGGAAATGAGTGTAACTATTGGTATTGTTTCGTATTTTTAGAGTTGTTCATTCATATTGCCTACTTTTTCTTCACATTTGCATCTCTTTCAATGTTTATGTGAAAATGATATGGTTACTTTCTTTTCTAACCATTTTTTATTTTTATTTTTGTAGATTCACGGAGAATTAGTGAAAGAAAAACAAATTACCAAATCATAACAAAAATCCGCCCACTATTAAGTTGTACAACATAAGTTGACTAGTACACTAACCCTCGCAATGAGCATTAAGAATTTATTAGTGTTAATGCGAAATAGAATACATAGTACTATTTCACCATTCCCTTAAATGGTGTTGTCCACACTATTTCACGATTTCCGGCCAGAAATAGTTGCGACACTCTAACAACAGTTGGCAGTGTACTGTGGAATACCCTGTGAGCATTTTCTTTTAAAAGGTTGGAAAAAAAAATGTTATAATTATTAATTATGTTCAAACCCATTGGCATTTGCATTAAAAATAAAACCTTATTGATGACGTCAGCCTATAAAATATAGAAAATAACGTAAAATATTGAACTTAGCTGTATGTTTTGTTACATCCAAAAACGTACACGTGGATGTGGTCCGAGATAGCAGGTGTGTGGATATGAAAGCTCCCTCTTTATTTTGTCGTTTAGTATACATTACATTGCGATTATGTACTCTTCCTATCCAAATAAGATCCTTGCAGCTAAAAACTGTCGTTTGTGCAGTTATGATGCTAACCGTACCGTAATTTGTCTCTAGCATGTCCGCCATGTCACATGTGAACCAGCGTGTTAATGACATTTGGTTGTATATAAGACAGGTTTGGACATTTCTGTCAATGATACATCATATATTGTTGCATTCACACTAGAAATGGATGATGAATGAGATGAGTAAATGAATGTTTTTTTTTTGGGACGTGAATCTCCCTTGGCGTCACCTCACGTCAACAAAAACGTCGCGGTGTGATTCATCTTGCCGTACGATTAGTTGCCGATGACTCAAATCCGCCTGTACCAAACCATCGGTAAGAAAGGGGGAGGACGTTTTGTCAAAGTTACAAAGAAGTTTTAAATTTACATTTTTTTTATGTTCTACTTTAGATGATTTTGATTGGCTATTTGTTTATCGGTTAGCATTTTAGAAAATTTCGTTACAGTACGGATCATTCATTCGGGATACGACTTCATGTTTTTTCAAAGTCGGATTTCTGCATTCCGAAAAGGTTTTCCGGAAAAGAAGATGACTTACCACAGTTGTTAGGTTTTGACGCACTTGACCGTATGTTTTGTCCGTCGCTACGCTCCAAATCGTATATTTTGTCCGTCACTACGCTCCAAAAAAGTTGACAGCCAAGTGGTCGACCTGTTTTGCACCTCTGTTTTTGTTTTTTTGCGGAATGAATGGTACGGGATCATTCATTTCCTCGTCTCATTCATCATACATTTCTAGTGTGAATGCAACATATTATCAGATGGGAATCTTGTCTTTGAATCGCAACCATCAGATCCATCATCCAACAAGTGTGTACGGAGAAAAAATGTTTTAAGTCGGAAAAAAAACATGGGAATTGATCATGGCAATGACTGTTTTGGTTGCGCACAGTCACTTACGTCATTTTGTCAAAAACTGTACGTTTGAAGTACACATTGGTACAAATAAAGTATTGTTGAATGTAAATTTGACGATCAATCGGTTCGAAAGCTCTGACTTTCAAAAAATTGTTTCAACTACTTAAACTTTTGCCGCGCTTGCGAACGTCGACCGTCATAAAAAATTAGCAATTCACGCGGCCGGCGGACGTTTTCGGTGACAAAACTGCGGCAACCACATGTAAATAAAAGTGTTGCATACAGTCACTTTTTGTCGTTACGTGAGCTCCACGGTGAGAGCACGTTGGATATGAACTTAGCCGCAAAATTGAAATTCAGTCGTCTAAGCGTTACATTGAACATAGACGCAAATTGAAACGAAACGTCGAACCTCTTTTAACTGAAGTACTGTACTGTAAGTTTTGTACGGAAATACCAAAACGCAAGAAACAAAATTTCGTTGTTAATGTAAGAATGTTGATTCGTGGATAGTGTGGCTCGATTTCGTCCCGCGTGACGACGCACATTTTTTTCATTGAATTTCAATTGATATTTTGACGCCAGTTCGTTTTATTATAGTGTACAAAATTTATTTCGTTTCGTGAGTGAACATAGAGATGATTACCAAGCCGATATTTTAAACAAATTGGTTACACTGCTAATCGTTATTAGTATTAATTTTTTTTTAGCGTAAATGCTAATCTAGTGTTAATAACGCTAATTTGTGATTTTGTGTAAAAAAAAAAGAAAAGCATTAACGTTAATTTGGGCACTCAACACCAATTTGTGTGTCGACTTCGTAGGTTGTATGTTGAGCTGTCATCGATACTATTTGAAGTTCAGGTGTACTTTCCTGACAACTTTCGCCGAAATACATACTTGTGCGGCTTGGAAATCGTACGAAAGATGTAAATTACACCTTGAATCGTTATTAGCGTATATAATTTATTAGTGTAAAAAAAAATTAGTGTCATTAATTCTAATTTAGTTTCAAGAGACGTGCCATATTATGGACAACGTCCTTAAATAGTGTAGTTTATTATATTTAAGGTATCAATGTCAAAATTTTGGGGTGCCAATATATCATACATAAGGCTAATAACGATTCACGGTGTAGAGTAAAATTAACGCTATTTTATGCTTTATATTTCGTAATGCTCCGCTCTTTCCGGCGGCTAATTGTTACTGAATTTTAATTTACATGCGAAGCGCACTTAATGTTGTAAAATTGAGATGTCACGACGACGCGATGTACGTAAACGAGCTTCTTGTACATCACACTAATTTCAACGAACGTAAGATAAAATGGTTAACACTAAATAAATACTTCCCATATTAGCCTTAATTATATTTTAATGTTAATAGCACTAATTGACGATTTTGGGCCGAAAAAAGCCGCGTCAAAATTAGTGTTATTAACATTAATAACGATTAGCGGTGTAGTCAAAAGAAGGTGCATATCGGATATCGGTTAGAGGCGACCGCTACAGTACTGTACACAACACAAAAGTTTGTAATTAAAGAAAAAAAAACTTATGTACGAAGGGAAATGATAATCGCATACATCATTTTGGTTGGGCGCAAGTGCATACGTCAGCATGTACAAAAATGTTCAAATTCGTATAAAATAGTGGAAATGAAGGACAGGTCGGATCTGACGGTGGTTATTTTTTGCCGCGGTTGTGGACCGGTCCGTCACATAGCGTTACAAATGAAGTGCCGCGTGGACCCTTCGTACGGCAATCAGCTGTGTACTGCATAACGCTTTGTTTTTACTCACAGAGTATAAAGTGGTTAATACTAACCGTCGTAATTCTATTTAAATGTTAAAAAAAAACAAATTTATGATGTTGGGCCAAGTAAAAGGCTCTAGAAATTCAACGGTAAAGGTTGTTAATAATAAATAAAGTAACAAAATTAACAGTTTCCGTGCGCCGGTAGTCCAACGGTCAGGATAGATGCCTTCCAAGCATCAGACCCGGGTTCGACTCCCGGCCGGCGCAGAATAATTCCAAGTATACTGTAAAATATTATGCTCGGCATCGGGTAAATTCATATTGCGATAATCTTGATATCTGAAATATTGAATATCGATCGAAAAGACTATATATCTTACTGAGACAAGTATAACTAAGCGATATATAGTAATTTTTGAATTTAATATTTTTATATTTTTATATAATACGTTATTTTAGCGAAAAAGTCAAATTGTCTAATACGCCACGTACGCCGTGATTTTCGTTCCGTGACTTAGGGCGTGTCCCCATGTAACCGATATTTTGAAACGTTATTTTGGATTTTAGCGCTGATTTTACGGTGTACTTTTCAAAGTGTTCCTATGTCATTCATTACTTGCGCTTTCATTACTTCAAATTTGTGGCAGCTGTACACGTCGCCAATACTTGCGAAACCCAAACTGCCGACATTTGTAGACGCCAACGGTCTCGAACAAACTGCGGACATTTGTACGCGGCAAAGAGCTCCTGACATACTGGGACAATTGTCGACGCCGACTGTCATTTGTTGACGCCCACACGTGAACGACATAAGCAATCGCCTACGTCTACAAAATGACATTTGTAGACCCCCACAAGTGGACAACATAAGCAAACGGACAAACAAATTTTTTTTCGTGTATTATCCCAACTGCAAAAAAACAAATGAAAACTTTTGACGCGTGCAACCCAAGATTTCTATTCGTCAATAGGGTAGTATTTTGATTAAAAGCAGGTCACGATTTGATTTCATTGCAAGTGTGAAGATGAGCTGGAAGTGGGTCGCGATGATAATACTGCCAAATCGCCGTACCTTTCAAGTTCCAAGATGACGCAAAATGTATTTGAGTTTTTGCCCATTTTCGTACGGCGTAATATTTTCAAGTAGGAAGTCCCATTTTCCGTGTAAACGACGGAAAAAAACCCTTACTTGAACACATGGGGACACGACCTTAAAGGTAGACGCCGCAAAATGTAACCGACAAAAAAGTACTAATTCTATAATTCTAATGATTACTTATTTGGGGTATGGTTACACGAGGAGGTCTCTGTAATAGTACGGACAACAAAATTTATGTATTAGGGTGTGTCCCCATGTGCATAAGTAAGGGTTTTTTCCTGTCGTTTTGCTGTAAAACTTAGCGCCGTACTGCCTAAGTTGCAACCGTACGAAGGAATCGCAAATTTGTAGAGTACAATTTGCGTCATCCCTGAACTTAGGATGTACGAAAAGTTGTCGTCTTGTGCTTCTCGACCCACTTCGACGACAAAAAACGTCATCTTCAACCTTATCTTTAAAACACATGCGCGATGTGATTTAAAATTAGGCTTTTTCGATTGACAAATAGGAACATAATTTCACACGTGCCGTAAATTTCGACAAAAATCCTACGATTTCCAAGGACAAAGAAAAGTACATAGTTCGCTATGTTTTGTCCGTTTGCGTTCTAATACGACAAAGACAAGTACACAATTTGTTTGGATTTGTCCGTTTTCGTCTAGTACGGATTTCTTTTTTTGCAGGGGTCTTCAAATTCCGATGCCATTTCACGTCGAGCGGACAGGCGACGCGAAGACAAAGCGCATCTTCTTCGACCGTGAAATTGCACAGGCTGGAAGGCGCTACGTCTACAATGTCACGGTAAGACATGCGACGTCACACGCAGGTACAAAAAACAACGTGCGACCACAGATTGTAGACGTTGACAACCGTCACAGGTACTGTTGACGTATACAATCGTCACAAGCGTAAGTTACGATTTCGTCCTTACAGACATAGGGACACTTGAACACCGGGTCCGGCGGATCCGCGCTAAAATACAAAGTAATTTCGCTAAGTTACAAGTACATGGGGACACACCCTTACAGAGGCCTCGGGTACAGCAAGTATCGTTTGTAAATAAGTTTTACATACGTGTTTTGATATGAGTGGTTCCACGTAAGCTGACTATCAAATCTAAAAAATCATCAAATATCTTGAAACCGACCTTTTTCGTCTGGAAAATTGTACTTGCGTATGACGTACGTGTACTTCACAAGTGTACATCATCAATGTACCTCATAGATCTCCTTCAATCTGCTGACTTTCAGGAAAAAACCGTATTTCTTCCCGGCAAAGATTTTAAAGTCACTTTGTCAGAAGTCACGTGACTTTGATAACCTGTGAGATTTTTTTTTTTTTTTTTAAAAGCTTCGGTATATTGGAGATATGATATATTGGCGATATATCGGCGATATATCCCGATAATTTGAAATTCGATATATCGAAGCGATATATCGATTATCGGGTACGTGAAATTCGATATATATCGAATATTGGCAAACGGTCCTCGATACCCAACAGGCCAACACTACTAAATTTGTCCTAAGCACTGCCTAGATATCAGTATGTCAGTTTATAAATAATAAAGTATGACCAGAACATCAGAAATGTTGACGAAGGGAGAGATTCATTTTGTGTCACGACACTCCACACTTGAATAGATAAGGCAATTCACCGAATTGATGTTAAAAGAAGTTTGAAATTTCTGTTATGTCACGATACTCTGCCCTTCATAAGATACTAATTTCATTTTAGACCTTTAGTACTACAACTACAATACACCGCCAATCGCTATTAGCGTAATGAACGCTAATTCCGTCCGGTTTTTATATTTTTATTCTCAACACAGCATAATCCTTTTCGCTTTTTCTTCACATTTGGGGTTTTTACAAGTACCGTACAAAACGAAGTAGTTGCTCGTTTAAATAGTGTGGTGTACCGATCGATTATCGGACCGTTACAAAAAATGTACCTTTTAAGTGAAAAAGTATAATTAATGAGTTTTAGGTAACCCAAGGACGCTGTGAGAATATCGCTCTAAAAGGGATGAAATCGGGCAAGTTCAATATCAAGTTCGCACATATTTCCGGCCAACCATATTTATTTGTGTGAGCGTCACGATTTGTAAAATATTGTGGTTTTACACGATTACCTATATTAGTGTAAGCATGTTTTGCGACCGACATTTTTTGTTTTCAAAGACCCAAATTAGCATTAGTAAACAATTAAATGTATGTTTTTTCCAAAATTTTCAAATTCCTAATTAGCATAAATCAACTGTAATTGTCTATCAAGCTAAAGAAACACATGCGCTAATAGCGATTGGCGATTATCTTGTACTAATAATTTGTTAAGAATGTAATGTAAGTATTATACCAGCAATCAGGGTGTTGGGTATCGAGGACCTTTTGCCGATATTTCCATATATGCGAATTTCGGTGCACGATAATGCGATATATAGCCGATAATTGAAAAGCTAAATCACCCATGACATATTATATATCGTATCGCCAATATATTGAGCATTAATTTTTTATTTTTTTTTCCCCAATTTTTTTTCAAACACCAGGCGAGGCTCATTGGAAATTATCCGCTAATTTTCCGTATGATTTTCCGTACTAAAACTGTACGGACACCCAGTTTTTGCGATATATATCGCGATAATTTATGTTGGTCCCAGTACGATATATCGAGGAATCTGCTTGATCGATATTCAGTATATCGAATATCGAAATTATCGCGATATGAATTTACCCGATACCCAACACTAGTGCTGTCATATCATGCGGGTAGTCAAACCGACATAACAGGTACCTAACTATCTATGAAGACTGAAGAAAACTAGGTTTTAATTAGGGTTTTTTAGGGTTAACACTGGGTAAGACTCTCAGCTGGCTCCTCTAGTCTATAATAACGTTACAACGCTCGCGGCTAATATAGCAAGGCAAGCGAGATTAAACGTTTTTTCGTTTCAGTTTCAGTTTCAGCATATACGTCAAACTTACGATCTCTGGATTTAACACGTGGACGACACGAATATCGTAAAATAAAATAAAAAATAATAATATAAAATTTATTTTTCTCACAGGGGAACAAGCTGGTCGCTCTCTCTCCCTCTCTCCCTCTCTCCTTCTCTCCCTCACCCCTCTCCATCTCTCCCCCTCGCTCCCCCTCTCTCTCCCCACCCTCTCCCTCTCCCATCTGCCTCTCCATCCTCTAGGGTTTAGGGTTTCAAGCTTCAGGTTCAGGTTTTTGAGTTTCAGGTTCACAAGGTTTTCGTCAGAGGTCACAAATCGGATACCCGAATCTGGCCGACCTGATTTTTTTTGTTTTTGAATCGCCCGGCCGAATCTGGCCGGCCCTCAAAATTTGGCTCCTGAATCCGTTCCGGATCCGATCGTGTACGGATTCGGGTACGGGTTAAGGTTTGGATCCAGGTACGGATCCAGGTACGGATTAAGGTACGGATTAAGGTACGGATTAAGTTATGGATTAAGGTACGGATTACGGTACAGATTAGGGTATGAATTAAAGTACGGATTCGGGTACTGCTTGGGATACGGATCGGGAGCCCGATTGTGACATTTGCCAGAGGTCGCAAACGGTCAACCGAAACCGTGACCGACCGTTAACCGACCGCCCGAGCCGGATCCGAAACGGATTCGGTTGCCAAATTTTGGGGGCCGGGCGGTTGCGGTCAGTTGATTCACCAGAAAAAAAAAATGGTCCGTTACGGTCGGTTTACCAAAAAAAAAAAATGAAAATTTTGTACTGTCCATACAATCCAACATTATTGTACTTTGTAGTCTTTGGTATCGTGGAAGTACGTGACATCATGATTAGCGTCGCAAATCTGACACGGTAGTAACACTATTCATTTCGCAAATCTTAGGGAACGCGACAAAGAGTCGCGAATCTGACACGGTAGTAACACTTCATTTCGCAAATCTTTGGGAACGCGACAAAGCGTCGCAAATCTGACACGGTAGTAACACTATTCATTTCGCAAATCTTTGGGAACGCGGCAAAGCGTCGCAAATCCGACACGGTAGTAACACTATTCATTTCACAAATCTTTGGGAACGCGACAAAGCGTTGCAAATCTGACACGGTAGTAGCACTATTCATTTCGCAAAACTTAGGGAACGCGACAAATCGTAATTATTGGCTTATTCATACGTCGTACATTAATTAATTTGTACTTTTTCGGTTACGGGCGGGCACGGTTAGTCGCGAGAAATCGAGTTTGGGGTTAACTTTTATTTTCGTAAACGCCGGTCGGTTAACGGTTAACAATTTTGGAGCGTGACAAAACCCAATCGGGCGTCGGTTACTCAGATTTTGAATAAAAAAACGGTCGGTTTCGGTTATGTAAAATTTTGACTTTTGCGACCTCTGACCTCTGCCGTGAGCATCGAGATGATTTCCTGACGTCATATCGACATACTGGAAGCGGATCGACACATCGCTATGATATCGGAATATCGTATCACATTGGAAGATCGTAGGAATATTGAAGGATCATATCGCATCAAAAGATCGTTTGATTTACGGAAAATAAAAAAGCACCGAGAAAGAAAAAAATATCGCAGGTACACAGCAACGGATACCAACCGATACGTATCGGTTGGGGGAACCGGGTATCTGACGATTAATCGGGTGCCAATGCGATGCGACACGCGTCTACAAATAACAACACCCAATGTGGTTTCACCATTATCAAAACTTTTTATTTTTATTTTCTCTTTTCCTTTTTCTTCTCTCTTTTCCCTTTTTTCTCTTCTTTTCCTTTTTTTGATTTTTCAGGGCATGCAACTATCAATCTACACTGTTGGAGGTAACGGGTGTACTTAACATGCATGCATACTTTATTCTTGTTTGAGACCACCCTCCCACTCTCCCTCTTCCTCCCTTTCCTCTCCTTCCAATTCCTCCCCCCCCCCCCCCCCCCCCCCCCCTCCTCTCCCCTCTTCCTCTCTCTCCCTCTCTCGCCCTCTCTCTCCCTCTCTCCCTTCATCCCTCTACAAGGTGTCACGCAAACAAACAAAAAACATTAATTTCAGTTAGTTGTTTTACGCAAAAAAAAGAAGTTTGTAAGCATAGAGATAGTGAAAGTTCTCACAACAAAATAAGGGCAAATCGGTGATAAATGGGTACTATATATCTCCATTTTACAACAATTGCCACAAAAAACAATTATCAACATACAAAAAAAGCAAACAACAACAACAATAATAATAATAATAATAATAATAATGATAATAATAATAATAATAATAATAATAATAATAATAATAATAATAATAATAATAATAATAATAATAATAATAATAATAATAATAATAATAATAAGCTCCATGGGTGACAAATGGTATTAAATATACTTTCATTTCGAAAAGAATTGCCACAAAATAAAAATGCTAGTACATACAAAATAAAAATAAAAATTGGTAGGATCCTCTCCGAAGGAAAAAGACTGGCCAATAAAATAATTCGAGTTATATAGAAAAAATTATTTTCGTTTGAATACCACCACCCTAATTTTATTGAACTATCGGAACATATAATAATACATCCTCCACAAAAAACCGACGGAAATTCGAAATTCTTTTACCTTTTTAAACGGAAAAAAAAAACCTCGATATTCTTTCTGTACAAAAAAAAAAATCTTTCTTTGGTGTGCACCAAACTCTAAACCCTAAAAACCATATAAACCCTAAAGACCGTATAAACCCTAAAGACCGTATAAACCCTAAAGACCGTATAAACCCTAAAAACCATATAAACCCTATAAAACTAGACTATTCCTAGACCGTAAAGCTTTTTTTTTCCGACTATTTTCACTATTTTCTTCACTATTTTCTTCATTAATTTTCTTCACTATTTGCTTCACCAAATTTCTTCACTATTTTTCACTACTATAACATAAACATAAACCCTAATCTGCAAAAAATTTCAAGGTCAAAAATAAAAAACTTTAAACCCAGAAAAGAAATGCAGTGAATAAGGTAAAGATAGGAGCTCAATTTTTGATTTAATTTCTCATTCCTAATATCATTATTTTATAAAACTTTTGAACTTTTTAACTTCAATTTTCACATTCTTAAAAAAAAAAACTCCCCAATTCTTTTTAATTCTTGGGATCTCCTTTTCGAGGAATAATACCCATACGAGGGTAAACTCCCTGAAAAAAAAACCGGAAAAAAAAAAAACCGAAAAAAAACGAGTACTCAATAGGACTTAAAAAAAAAAAAAAAAAAAGAAAAAAAAAAAAGAAAAAAAAAAAAAAAAAAAAAAAAAAAAAAAGAAAAAAAAAAAAAAAAAAAAAAAAAAAAAAAAAAAAAAAGTGGTGATCACTTAAGACAGCTCATTATTACTTTTCTAAATGACCTTTTCTTTAATTATAGAGAGATGTTAAAAGCATTTTTTTTTAACTGACAAAATTTCTAGGTGAGTCCAAGACTTCTGTGAAATAAAATAAAAAATTGAGATCTAAACCTTCCAAATAGTTCTAAAAAATATAGTTTTAGAGAAAATATTTCTAAAGAAAATAGTTAAAAAAATAAAATTGTAAAGAAAATAGTTGTAAAGAAAATAATTTTAGAGAAACGAAGGTAAAAAAGAGGAAAGAAAACCTTAAGAAAATATCGATAGATGTTTAAAAAGAGCCCAGAAAAAGGGGAAAGGAGGACACTTTTTTTTGTTTTGTTAGCAGTCCACCTTTGTGGCCATTATGGGCTTGGCCTTTTCTTGACTTTTCGTCTCTTCTGAAACCGTATCCGACTCCACTTTCCAAATCAAGTCCTTAACACGAACATAGAGCTCTTTGTAGAACTGTAGGGAGAAGGAGAGGGAGAGGGGGAGGATGTCCCACAAGAGAGTTTCATTAGTCCAAAAAACCCTCCAAATATTTAATAGTTACTAATGTGTTAGCACATAATAGTTATCGCTGCTTAAAAAAAAACAAGAATGAAAATCTTTCGTAAAGCTGGACAAAACTAGAGAAACAAGGTTTCATTCTTTTTTGTCAATTTTGTCATTGTTGCATACATGTAAAAGTAAATTATTTGAATTGAAATTTGAACATTGAACGGCTATAGATTTTAGTTTGAAGTTGAATTAACATTTATATTTGATTTTGGACTTTGGATTTTGGATTAAAATATTTGACTTCAAATTTTATACCTACTGTATTACGGTATATAATAAACATTTGGATTTGAAAATTTTGGACTTTAAATTTTAAAATTTAAAATTTCAACTTCACCTAAGAGCAATCCAGACTCTAAATAAGCATTTGAATTTGATTTTTGACTTCAAATTTTCAATTAATTTCAGTTGTACCTCATGGCCTTCCGAATCTAATTAGCATTTGAATTTGAATTTGAACCTCAAATTTTGGATTTGACTTTCAATTTGACCATATGGTATTCCAAAGCTAATTAACATTTGAAATTTACTTTTTGAATTTAACATATTGGATATCAATTTTCAATTTTACCTTATGATATTCCAAAGTCTCTCCGGCCGCCTTTCGAATCTCAACCATGTATAGAGAAGGAGCTACTTCAAATACCTAAAAAAAAAAAACCCGAATAGTAAACAACGTTTCAGAACATACGTCAAATTGAGACGAAGATTAGAGAGACGTTAGAAGCAGAGTTAAACTGCATACAAGACTTTG
>JBBHKE010002506.1:88568-104733 GCA_037447655.1 Zygnema cylindricum | reverse complement strand
GAGAGAGAGAGAGATTGAGAGAGAGAGAGAGTATTGTGAGTTCATATATGAAAAACAAATCTCTGCATTATTTATATCCTAAAAAAGCCTAAAAAAGATGACTTTTTCATTTAGGCTAACGACAGGGTTTTTAGTTGGGTTAATTTTTGGGTTTGTAGGGTTTTTTTGGGAATTTTTGGGTTTATAGGGATTTTTTAGGGATTTTACGGTTTTTAGGGTTTTTAGGGTGGGTTTTTAGGGCTTTCCAGTGCTTCTAAGGATGGGATTTATTAGTAGCTGCAAATTATTAGGTTTAGAGAGGAGCTAAACCTCTGAGTTACTGAAAACTGCGTCAATATCGTCCAAAGTTGTCCTTTCCTCCTCATAAGGATGGACAGGATGGTAGTCCACACAAAACCATTCGTCTTTTCGAACCTCATCATACGATATTCTCTGCAAAAAAAACAGTTAAAAACAGTTAAAAATAGTGTGTATTATCATTGAAAAAGGTATCTAATGTCCATCAAATCCTCCAAAAAGTTTCCAAACATAACCACGGTCGCGACTTCGAAAAGTTGGAGGATTAAAGAAGAGACAAAGAGAGAAGTAAATAATGAACAAAAAAAAAAAAAAAAAAAAAAAGGGAAGCAGTTATATATCTGTACAAGCACTCCAAAAATCAAAAATCTTAAAACCTGCATTTGACATATCGGATATGAAACATGACAAATAGAAGGCAGGATAAAAATATATAGAGTTTAAAACATTGTGATATAACCTCACTTTTTTTGGATTAGGGTTTAAGATCTTGGTGATTAGGTTCTTTGCTCCCGGAGAAAACCACGGAGGGCAATAAAACTCGGCGTTATGGATCTGCAAAAAACAAATAACAGATCAAAATGAACATAATTGAAAAACACTGCAGTCACACAACACACACACACACACACACACACATATATGTACATATATGTGTATATATATGTGTATATATATATATATACACACATATATATATATATATGTGTATAAAATACCAAAAAAGCCACCCCTCTTCAACTCGAAGCCAGTTTAATATTCAATATTTTGCGTCTGAATATTGAACTTTTGTCCCAAAGTTTGTGACAGAGTTGAAGAGATATGAAATTCGCGTAATATTGTTTCCGAAAATTAAAGTACATGTTTGAAGCTTTCTATTGGTGTTGAGTATTTTGTCATGATAAGGGCGAATTGACTTGTATTTTTCGAGATTTTGGATTTTTGACACAGAACAATATATAAAAAGATCAACTCTATTATACCCTCTATTTTTTAAGTTCATAGGGGTGGCTGTTGTCACATGACTAACCTTCTTGTAAAGATTCATGAGATATGCCTCGTCAAATGGGAGAAAACCGGCCAGAAGTACATACAATTACGTCATTTGCACCGGAAATAGAATTCAAAACACTAAAACCGTCCTCCATACTAATTGTTTCTTAACACTAATAGCAATTTTATGAAGTACATTATGCACAACTTTCAGAGAAAAAGTGCTCACAGAACCACAGCGATCCATTTTAAATAAAGTAAAAGTGTACAAACATATATACATATAATATGTGCAATATTACTGACCTCCTCTGTCTCGACAAATGGGAGAAAACCGGCCGTAAGCACATACACATCGGAAATAGAATTATTAAAAATAACAATAAAACAGTCCTCCATACAAATAAATCCTTAACACTAAAAATAACAATAAAACAGTCCTCCATACAAATAAATCCTTAACACTAAAAATAACAATAAAACAGTCCTCCATACAAATAAATCCTTAACACTAATTCCACAATACAATACATCTTACCTTCTTGTAGAGAGTCATAAGATCAGCCTCATCAAATGGAAGGAAACCGGCCGTAAGTACATATAAAATAACTCCACATGACCATAAATCTGCCAAAGCTCCATCATATCCTCTATTATTCAGAACCTGCAAATAGAAAAATTACAAAATTTATTTCAGTGAAAAGATTATAACTTATTACGTATATATAAAAAAATGTACCATAAGACAAAGTTTTCCTAAAAACTGGTTCTAAAGAAATTACCAATGGAATCAAACAGGCAATATCCAACAAAAACTTGATAAATCACATACTAAATCCCTAAAAACCCAAAAAACTATGAAAATAAAAACAAAAAACCATGAAAACAAAAACAAAAAACTTAAAATCACTTACCTCTGGAGCGACATAATTAGGAGTACCACAAGTTGTATGCAAAAGCCCATCATCCTGTAGACATGAACCCAAAACATACAACCATAACAAACAACTTGTAAAAAGGTAAGCTTTTATTCCTATTTATTTTCAAATAGGAATAAAAAACACCAATTTTCACCTGACACCTAAGAAGCATTCTAATAGTGGTCATCCACAAGCAATGCTGTATTAATATAATGCCATTATAATAACAAGAATACGGACCAATAAACCGATAAACATTTTTGTTGTTAAATGTTTCAAGAAAACATGAAATTTGTTTCCTTTTAACATCAATTCTAAATTGAGTTGGAAAATGACAAACATTCATAAAATGGCAACAGTAAAAAGTCATTAAAACGTCAATTTTTACAGCCGAAATCATATACAAAACACCATAAACCAAACCCGCACACTCTCTCTCACCCCCCTCCCTCTTCCTACAAACCTTCTCCCTTTCCCTTCCCACCACACCCTCTATTTGTCCCCTCTCACATTGCAAAAAAAGAGCCGAATGATGTGATTGAGAAAAATTAACTCTCTCACTTATCATTAGACAGCAAAAAACTCCTCATAATCAGATATTAGACGGCATTCAACACCAATAAAATTTTCTTGTATTAATAAAGGGAAACCCGTATAAATCGACGGAATACATATAAGTAGAGGGACGCGTAAAACGGGTATAAATCGAAGAGAAACACAAGTAAATCACAGAGAAACGCATTTAAACAAAGAGAAACGGAAAAAAAGTCGAGAGATAAAACATATGAATCAAGGGAAAAGCGAATTACTCACTCTAACTTGCTGAGGCAGTGCACTGAGACCAAAATCGGAGATCTTCAGATTTCCATGAGAATCAAGTAAAAGGTTTTCGGGCTGCGGAAAGATAAATACACAACATTGCCAGAATTAACACCGAAACCAAGAGTTTAGATCGATGTAAAAAATGATCAAGGATCAGAGAGAGAGAGAGCGAGAAAGAGCCCCAGAGAGAGAGAGAGAGAGAGCTCCCATAGAATAACACTCCATAAAATAACTTATAAAAAAACTTTCCTACGCGAGTTCCCTCTAAAAGAGAAAGTAGATCTTGACCATTAATATGGACCATTTTTGTTTTCTTCCTGAATATTTTACAGAGGCCAAGAAAAAAGTTACCTTTAGATCTCTATGGTAAACTCCCTTAGAATGGCAGAAATCCACAGCATCTATCAATTGTTGAAAATATCTCCGAGATTCTTCTTCACTCAATTTTCCTTGATGAACCTGTCAAGACAAAATCCCCTCACAGTGACCTTTTAATTCACAATAACTTTTTTATATCTAAAAAAAACTGCCCATCGCTAATAGTGTGAAGGAACTATTTGTGTAAAGGAAGTATTAATGTGAAGAAATCATTAGAGTAAAGGAATTAGTAATGTAAAGGAATTAGCAGCGTACAGGAATTGTTAGTGGAAATTCTCAAGGAATCATTACTGTAAAGGAATTCTTCATTAATTCTTCATGAAAATGGGGAACTATTAGTGTAGAGAAGTTATTGACGTAAAAAAATATTAATGGCAACTTATTAAGGTAAAGGAATCATTAGTGTAAAGCAACTATTAGAGTGAAGTAATCCTTGAGTGTAAAAAAACTATTAGTGTAAAGGAAACATAGTGAAAATGAATTACTCGTGTAGATGAAGGGTGACAAGGTGACTCGTAGTTCACTCCAGTAAATAGTGTTACTAACTATTAGTTATTAACTATTAATTATTAACTATTAACTATTTTGTTTGATTTTTTATCAGAACAAAACCGCCACCGGATTAGAATTAGTAACTCGAATGACGATGGTTAGATAAAACTCAATAGTGACTGGATGGAAAAAAATCTTCTGGTAGGATTGCAATCATCTACAGTGTTTCATGGAAAGACTCCCGCATCACCAGTCGCAGGGGGGGAGAGAGAGAGAGAGGGAAAGAGGGAGGGAGAGAGAGGAGAGAGAGAGAAAGGGAGAGAGAGAAAGAGAGAGAGATAGAGAGAGAGTGAACGAGAGAGAGAAAGAGAGAGAGAGAGAGAGTGAGAGAGAGAGAGAGAGCTAAAAAAACGTATTTTTGGAAAAATATTTATTACCTAGACGCAGAAAAAATAAGCAGTCAAAAGTTTAAAATTATTGTAATGAAATGAAAATTGCTCTTTTGAAAGCTTGCAGTCGTGCCGTTGACTAAGCGTCTATCGGCAATCTCTCTCTCCCTCCCCCTCCCCCTCCCCCTCCCCATCTCCTTCTCCCTCCCTGGCAAATGAGAGGAAACCTACAATTTTGTCGAACAGTTCTCCCCCGGTCACGAACTCCAACACAATGTAAATTTTTGTCCGAGAGGCCAAAACCTAACAGGGATAGGCGAGGAGAGAGAAGAAAAAAAAAGGCGGGGGGATGAAAAAAAGAAAGAGAAAGTTGAAGAAAAAGTTGAAGTAGAAATTGAATGGAAACAGAATCGGTGGATGAGAGAAATGAAAAGTTAATTAAAACCTCAACACAGAGGGGGAGGGAGGGAGGGAGGGAGGGAGGGGAGGGAGGGAGGGAGGGAGGGAGGGAAGAGAGAGAGAGCGAGAGAGAGAGAGAGAGAGAGAGAGAGAGAGAGAGAGAGAGGAGAGAGAGAGAGAGAGAGAGAGTTGCATTTTAATTGGTTGACAGAGTTTGACTTTTCCGTGTGAAATTCTCCAGGTAAATTTCTGAAAATGAGATATGAAACTCCAAATAATAGATGTTCTACAATGGGAATTTCATCAATAAAAGATTAAAATGTAATCAAATAGAACATTGTATCGATATATATATATACATTTTATCGACACATAAACATTTTACAAGCATTACACCATCGGGAATTTCATGGATTTAAAATTAATTTGTAATAACATATAATATTCTTCTTTTTCTACATATTCATAACTAAAAGCATTAAACCTGTAAAACAACATAAGACGTAAAACATATACGGCATAAACCAACAGTTCGTTGAAAACAGCGTATTATTTTGACGTTCTATTTTTTTTCTTTTTTTTCCTTTGTAAAACTGACAAGCCCACCAGCAGATCTCCAAATTGTCATTCTGGAGTATTTTAGGTTTTTTAGGGATTTAAGGGTTTTTTGGGGTTTACTTAGAGCTTTTTAGGGTTCATTCTCATTTCCTATCGACATTTGACTATTACTATTCCAAAAGAAAAAATAAAGAAATTTTATTATAATAAAAAAATCCGTACCTCATGCAACCGTACAACATTTGGATGCCTCACCAGCTTCATTATGGATATCTCCCTCTTAATCTGACATACAAAAAAAAAGAAAAAAGTAAATAAAAAAAAAAAAAAAAAAAAAAAATGACAAAGAGACAGTCCTAGGTCATATCCTGGCCCAGCAGTGATTTCTGATGCTCGCTTTATCAAAAAAAAAATAACGCAAAAGAGAAAGAAAAACTGAACTCTATCACTCTCTCCCTCTCTCTCGCCCTCTCGCTCTCCCTCTCCCTCTCTCTCTCTGCAGTTGATAACTAAATCTAATAGTTTTGGTTTCAAAAGTGTATTTTGCGAAATGTGATACTAAAAACAAAATGTTACTCATCATCCTGTCAAAGTCACGAATACAACTCCCACCCTCCCCATCCCTCTCCTTCTCTCCTCCTCTCGCCCTCTCCCTCTCCCTCCTCCCCTCCTCACTCTCGCTCTCCCCCCTTTCCCTCTCCCTTTCCCTTTCACTCTGCCATAATCCTATATTTAACCAACCTGATCCATTATTTCGTGCCTCAAATCCTTCTCCCTCGTCTTCGCTTTCCCCCTCCCCCTTTCCCCCTCCTCTTTTTCCTCTCCAATCTCCCCCTCCCTCCCCCCCCTTCCCTCCTCCCCTTTTTCCTCTCCATCTCCCCCCTCCCTCCCCCCCATTCCCCCCCCTTCCCCCCCTCCCCTCCCCCTCCCTCTCCCCTCTCCCTCCCTCTCCCCTCCCCCTCCCTCTCCTTCCCGCCCTTCCCCCCCCTCCCCCTCCCCCCCCTCCCTCTCCCCTCTCCCTCCCTCTCCCCTCCCCCTCCCTCTCCTTCCCCCCTCGCCTCTCTCTCTCTCTCTCTCTTTCCTAATCACCATAATGCTCAACCCTTACCTGATCCACCATTTTGTGCCTCAAAATTTTGTCTTTATCTAAAACTTTTAGCGCGACACTGTCGCCATTTTCGGTATTTATCGCAAATTTTACTTTGGCAAAAGTTCCCTCCCCTAGGGTCCTCCCAAGCTCATAACGCCCTACTTTCCTTCCATGTGTCGACATTTCTCACCACATAAAACAAAAATCGAAAAAACGAAAAAAACGAGAAAAAACGAGAAAAAAACGGAAAAGACGAGAAAAAAACAAGAAAAAAGAGGAAAAAACAAGGAAAAAACGAGAAAGATGTGTCTCTCTCCACTTTTTTTTTTTTTTTAATGTTTGGCTGATCAGTTTTGCTTGGTTGGTATCTTATTCACAAAACGTGCGAAAATTTCGTGCGGAATTTCGTAAAAGAATTTACAAAGTGAGTGTTTTACTTTCTTTTCAGGATAACCGAGCGATTCCGCTAAAAAGATGGCATGTAAGTTAATTTGATATAGTAAAAAATTTGTCGTTTTCGGGGCCGTTTCTTAAAAAAACTTGTGTTTTCTGTGCAAAAGGAAACGGTAAAATTCGCAAAAAGGGAAAAAAAGAAAAAAAAAACGGTGATTTGAATTTCAGCGGGATTGAATCATAGTAGTTTTTTTAATTTTTTTTTGCTAAAACGATAGAATAACAGAATGTCAAATATATATTTTGTAAAACTTGAATTCTCATTAATTTCAGATTTTTTTGCAGTTACAGCGATGAGTTTTGAAAAAAAAACCAAAATGGTCTTCCTGCTTCTGTGGTAACCTTCTGTGAAATTCCTGCATTCGGGATTTTGGCTACCAGAATCGGTATTTTGTACGATTCTTGGTACAAAAAGCGGCCAAACTTTGCCGATTTTATCATCAAGCTGGTGAGCTGGTCGTCCTGACAGAAATTCGTACAGTTTAGGGGTACCGTACGCTTCACAATGTGCCCGGTTGGACATCGGATTTGTGACGCACTGCAAAATGCCGATCGAACGGTCAAGATATTTTCCCATTATTTGGGATTTTGATTATCAGATTCTATGCCCATTATTCATTCTTGTTATTTACTTATTTAGACACGGCCGTACCGTTTCCGATTTCGTCATGATGTGGTCACCCTGAGAGAAAAAATCGTACATTTTTGTATTACACCGCCAATCGCTATTAGAGTCAAGGATTAAATAGCGTCAAAAAAAAATTAGCGTTATTGATTCTAATTTAGTGCCTGAGACGTGGCAGATTATGGTCCACGTACTTAAATAGCGTTATTAATTCTATTTCAGGTTTTGGGTTCAAAATTTAGGGGCACAGAATTAGCGTTATATACTCTAATAGCGATTGGCGGTGTACTACACCGCCAATCGTTATTACTTATTAGCGTTGTGTACACTAATTCCGTCCCGCTTTATTTTTTTATTATTCTCCATTAGTGTAGTTCATTCTATTTTTTTATTTATTCTATTTAGGGTTATTTTCAGTGCGTTGTCTCTTAAATAGAGTTGTGTACGGTCAGTGTCATACCGTACATAAATGTACCTTCTTAAGTTAAAAATTACAATAAATTAGTTTTAGTAACCGCAGACGCATGAGAATGGGCGTTCTAAAAAGGAAAAAAAACCAGGTCGTAAAAAATCCCGTTCCCACATATTCGTCCGACAGCCGCGTTTCGACCGTGTGAATGTACGATTTGTGTACGATTTGTCAGATTTTGTACGAAGACCTATATTAGTGTAAGCATGTTTGCGACCGACATTTTTTTTTTCAAAGATCCAAATTACCATAATCAAACAATTAGAATGTATGATTTTTTCCAAAATTTTAAAATTCTTAAATAGCGTACACCACTATAATTATTATTATACGCTAATCAAACTCCCACGCTAATAACGATTGGCGGTGTAGTGTACGGTACGCGTCGAAATTTGTCCTTTAGAACTTAGATTTGTGACACCTTGCAAAATTATTGATCGAACGGTTGATATATATGTGATCGAACGGTCAGGATATTATACGATTGAACAGTCAAGATCTTTCCTCTAGGTCGTCCATTAAGTATTAACGCGTTTCAGCGTTTGTCTTTTTCAAATATTCCATTTTTTTTTCAATTTTTCAAATCTATCATTTTCGGTGTCCGCTTATGGAATTTGATCCTGTGCCTTTCCAAATTTTGCGACGCCATAAAGTTCGAACCATGTTTTCTTTTCAAATTTTTGCGACGCCATAAAGTTCGAACCACGTTTTCTTTTCAAATTTTTGCGACGCCATAAAGTTCGAACCACGTTTTCTTTTCAAATTTTTGCGACGCCATAAAGTTCGAACCACGTTTTCTTTTCAAATTTTTGCGACGCCATAAAGTTCGAACCACGTTTTCTTTTCAAATTTTTGCGACGCCATAAAGTTCGAACCACGTTTTCTTTTCAAATTTTTGCGACGCCATAAAGTTCGAACCACGTTTTCTTTTCAAATTTTTGCGACGCCATAAAGTTCGAACCATGTTTTCTTTTCAAATTTTTGCGACGCCATAAAGTTCGAACCACGTTTTCTTTTCAAATTTTTGCGACGCCATAAAGTTCGAACCATGTTTTCTTTTCAAATTTTTGCGACGCCATAAAGTTCGATCCATGTTTTCTTTTCAAATTTTTGCGACGCCATAAAGTTCGAACCATGTTTTCTTTTCAAATTTTTGCGACGCAGAGTGAATTGACAAACCTGTCTGATGAAAGTTAATACTCTTCAACTTTTCAAGTTTGACGCTACTTGGAACCCTTCTTTTTTTATTTTACTTTTTAATTGAAGCTTCTGCGCACATATTATATGACAATTTGACAATTCTGGATGTTAGTCCGCAAACAGTGCGGCTTTTTATTCTCTAAGAAAGTACAAGTGGATGACAAGAACGTTACTTAGGAAATACTCATTAAATACTCAGTAAATACTTGGTGAATACTCAGTAAATACTCAGTAACTACTCAGTCAATACTCGGTAAATACTCAGTAACTACTCAGTAAATACTCAGTCAATACTCAGTAAATACTCAGTAAATACTCAGTCAATACTCAGTAAATACTCAGTAAATACTCAGTAAATAATCAGTGAATACTTGGTAAGTTACTTAGTAAATTTCTTGGTAAAGAGTTAAAACATTGGAGCTATCAGGTAAAAAATGTTATCTGTCACGAAGATGTCATGTACTCTCCCTAATCCAATTTTCTCCAAAAAAAAACCTTGTTCCATTTGTAGCTCCGATTTTCCAGTTTCTTCTCAATCGGGAAAAAGTAGCATTGCTTTACGTACATCGTTTCGACAGCAGTTTTTGTCAGTCGCCAAAATAAGCAAAAAAAACACAAAACTTAATTTTTTGGAGGAATCGTCGTCATCGATGAGGATTGGAATTGCATTTTCTATGGCAGGTAAGGAATTCTCAGAAAAAAAATGTGGAAAAGAAACGGAGAAAAAATGGAAAATAAAGGAAAAAATTAATGAAAAAAAAAAACAGAATAAATGGAAAGTAAATGGAAAAGGAATGGGAAAAAAACGGAAAAAATGGGCGATAAATGGAAAATAAATGGAAAGGAAACGGGAAAAAAAAAAGAAAAAAAAAAAATGTATGTAAATATGTGGGAAAAAAAACTGGAAAATAGGTTTCATTGCATAACGACGGGTAACTAATCTGGATACGAAGGATGGAGAAAGATTGATCCAATGATCCGTGGGCAGCGCAAAATGAGAGGCAGCGCCGCGCAAAGTACCAACTGTAATGCACCTCCACCGATCCTCTGCCCTCTCCCCCCTCCCTCTCTCCCTCTCCCTCTCCCCTCCCCCCCCACCTCCCTCTCCCTTTCATTCCACTGTTCCTCTGTCTCCTCCAATATTTCTATTTTATTCCCATCATTCTCTTTTATTTACTTTGAAAATTGTTTGGAAAAAAAAATCCAGAATACACAGTATTTACAGTAGGGTTTTTTTAGAGTATTTTGTTATTTCAGGGTTTTTAGGGTTTTTTCAAGGTTTTTTTGAAATCTACAAAACTGGAGAAATTGAAGGAAGAAATACAGTCTGTTGTAGGGTAGTCGTTATAGTACCCGATTACCAGTGATACTGGCAAGAAATCACTGTTATCATACAGAAGATTGTACATTTTTGTACAAAATCGTACAATTTTTATATGATCACTTTGATTACTGCGCCAGTAACGCCATTTACATTATGTGTATTTAGTTTCCGTATTAGATACCTATAAAAGGAACAGTAATCAAGCAGCATTCTGTACACATCCCTCTCCCTCTCTCTCTCTCCCTCTGTCCCTCTCCCTCTTTCTCTCTCTCTTCGTCCCTCTCTTCCTCTCTATGTTTGTTTTCTTTTGCTATTTGTTTGCTTCACACTCCGGCCGTTGAGGTCGAACGTTTATGTAAGATGTGTGAATTTGCCTTTCCATGTGTATTTAAATTTGCAACCTGATGGAAGCAAAACAACTACAGGTTTTTTTTTTTTTTTTAAACACAAAATACTTGGATGAATTTGCCTTTCTATGTTGTGACTTTAGACTTGCAACCTGTTGGAGGCAAAAAAACGGAAGAAATTGGCGTGGGAAGTGCTATTGTAATAGTCGAAGCTCCTCCATATGTGAAAACAGCCGAGCCTATGCCCATGATGAGGACAAATGACGGAATTATAAAGGAGGGAGACGCAGGAAGGTAAGCAAACTTTTATCTACTAAAGTTCCTTATCAAGCGCTTGTGTGGTTTTATTTTAGAAAGGTCCTTTTTGAGTTTTTTTGGTTTTATATTTTCCTCTAGTTCCTCTAGATTTGTGTGGTTGTATTTTTTAAATTTTCTTTGAAGTTTGTGTGGTTTTGTATCCCAAAGTTCCTTTAAAGTTCATGTTTTGTGTTATATGATCCGCAGTATATTCTCTTCTACTACCTATACATCTTTAACTTTTTTCGATGCGCAGTATAGTGTGGTTTACCGCTCTAATTTGCCTATTACTGGGATAGATTGTTTCTCGTAGAGTTCTCATTCTGTTTGGATTTTTTATTGCAGGATATTACATAGTACTCATTCTGTTTTATTTGTTTTATTGCAGGATATTGGACAGGAGACCTAAGGGCGTTTGGGCGATTCGATTTGCCAATGGTGCATTCCTTATAGATAGAAAGTACTTCAATCTTTTAGAAACTTAAAAAATATGATAGGATATTTGTAAAGAGGTTTTTACATTGGTTTAGGACCTTAAAGTACCTGTGACAAGATATTTATAAGCAGATATTCGCCGTCTTCTTTGGAATGGAGGTTTCCATAAATTTTTTTTATCTTTGAGTAATGTTGACAAAGATATAAGAAATAGATACGTATGGTTTTTGTTTTAAGGAAAAGCGTTTGATATTCTCCAGTACATTCTTGATTTAAGTCATTAAGGTTATTCATTTAGTGTTTCTTTTAGTGTTAATACTAACAGCTGGCAATTAGGTTTTCCAAAATGGTTCTTTCAGTTGACTATTTTACTTTATATTTTGACTTCAACATCTTTCTTGTTTTCTCCTTTAGTTACCATTTTTACCTTCAATTGATATTTTTCACATTTCCATTAGGTGTACGAGGTTTCAAAATTCAAAAGTTTCACCAAATATTATCATTCCCCAGTCTAAATATGATCTAAAGTAAGTTTCATGTTTCTTCACTTTTTAAAACCCTTCGTAGAAGTGAATAAAGTTGTGTCTTTTGCACACAACATGAGCTCGGGGATTATTATTATTGTCGATAGCATAATCAACACAAGGTTGTTAATCAGTTACACTAATAGAGGTGAACTTTGTGCTACACCAAATATTGCTATTACCATTAATGTTTATTATGCTACTTTAGTGAACTTTTCTCCGTGCACAGTTGTCCCATTGTCATTTGGGAGTTGATGCTAAATTATATATAAATTTGTCCCACGTGGACGACCTTCCCAACCTTTTTGATCCTCAGGTGGCTTTTGCTCTTTTGACACAGTGTTTCCCCCATTGCCCCTCCTACCTTACTTGTCTCCTCCTTTTTTGCCTTTGATGATTGCCTCATGGATGTCCTTTACACTTTGTTAGGTTGTGGGGCTTTTGATCGCAAGTCCGTGTCAATAGCCCGCTTTTTGGCCCCTCTTCTTGTCTCTCGCGGTTTGGGTTTAATATCGATGACACGTGTTGCTATGAGCCCCTATTTTGGAAGTTGGGCCTTGTTGCCTCCAATCTTGTCACTCGTTTCTTGGATGGGGATACTTTTGTTCTTGCTACAATTTTCCCTCGTGTTTCAAACGGTTTGCTTGCCTTTCAACATTTTGCCTTCCATTTTGGATGTGTAATGTTCTTTTACTTTTGCTGCTAACGCGTCGCGGACATGTTGATCTTTCCACTCTCGTTACGACATCACTTGCGTGTGTCGAGGAATCCATTTATGATCATGTTGTCACCCCGAGCTTCTCGTGGCGCTTCCTTCCGATTATTTCTCTTTTGTGGTGGACCTGGTTCTGCAGCTTGATTATTGGTACACCTATTTTATCTACCCTACGTTTCAGGCGAGGTCAAGTCACCACGGCCCTTAGGTTCCCGCTTGGCCTCCCTCGTCCACCTTTGCTTGGCTCTCTTGTTTGCTCGTGTGAGCGCGTTCTTGAGCCCGAGGACATCCATGTGCTTTGCTGCTCCCACGGGGGGGGAGTTGATTCATGCGCCCGACACTATTCGCGACTCCATCGCATGATCGCTTTTGAGGGGGGTTTTCTTGTTCGTAGGTATGTCTCACATATTATCCCTTCGCTTCGTATTGATATTGTACTACTCGATGGTGCACGTCCTTTATTTTGGTGACGTTTTTTTGACGAAGTACCTCGGATACAGTCGACAGTCAAGCGGCTAGACATGTTGGAGTGGCCGCTCGTGACGCGGCAAAAAAGAAAGAGCGTGATTATGCCCACCGCGATGCTATAGTTGGCTTTATTTTGATGGCGCTGGAGATATTTGGTTGTTTATGTGTGACTTTGGAAGAGTTTCTCCATGCTTGTGGTTGACGCTCGTCGAGCGTCGGGGGCATGGGAGCCCTCCTGCTTCAGTCTTTACTTTTTTTTATCGTCAACGTTTTTCTATGGCTTTACTGTGAGTGCAAGCTTTTATCCTCGTTCAATAGTCTATTGCCATTATGGATCATCGGCGTGTTCAGAAACTCTCCCGCCGGACTTACGAGGTTGCTTTTCGTTTATTCTCAGTTATGTTGGGGTTTAGTTGGGTTAGTTTTTTTTCGCACAAAGTCTTTTCTTCGGGGTTGGTTGCTTCTTTAGGTGTTTTTGTTTTAATTTTCCTTTTTGTGTGTTCGTTGCTCTTTCCTTACTTATCCTTTTTGTTTGCCTCCCTCAACATGTAGTTTTTCAGTTTTAACATTGTTGCCTCTTTTTGTTCCCGTGGACTCAGATGGTGTATTATCGTGCTTTATAATAAAGTCGGTGTAACTCTTTTATACTATATATAGGGATCCTCATGTAAATCCTGATTGAACCCTTGAGCAGTAAGCTACAATTTTGGAGGAACGTTGTTTAAGATTGAGATGTTTGGTTTCCTTGTGAGAATAAATAGTTAGTATTTGCTCCAAAACCCAATATTAATTGTATCTTAATCAAAAACTCCATAGCCTGATTTTAATCTTGACAACAATATTAACTCCAACCTTAGTCTAATTCCAAACAATATTTCAGGTTGAATTCCAAACCCTAATATATTTCCAAGCTCAATCTGATTTCCAAAGTCAAAAATCGAATCCAAAAATTTAATCTCAGATTGAATTAGTGTGGTAATTATACTCAAAGATAGTTATTTGGTTTTATACTTTTACAATTTTGTATGCATTTGGATACGATAGTAGCATGGAATAACATTGTTAACATACTTATGAAAAAAAGGAAAATGTTCCCGAAGTCTACGCTACACCGTCAATCGCTATTAGAGTAAAGGAATCAATAGCGTAAAAAAAAAATAGTGTTATAAACACTAATCGGGAATTTGTTTTAATATATATATATATATATATATACTAATTAATCCCTAACTGTAATTTGGGTTGTCCTGAATAATAAATACCCGCCCTTTCGATGTCTAGAGTAATATGTGTATCCATACAAAAACTGACAATTCGTACGCCGTCGCACTGTTCACACGGTCGACGGACGAACATATGAGTCGTGATTTATTTTGATGAGTTTGCTTCTCTTTCTCCCAGTGCACATTCACATGTGTGTTAAGTGTCTCTTTATGCATTTGTAATGCAAAAAGTACCATTTCGTACGGAGATATCCTGTCCATACGCCACACTATTTCCATCGCAGTGTACTTCCATTATTAACGGTAATTGAAAAGAAAACCCTAATTAGAATAATGGAAAAAATATAATTATGGATTGTATTTCAAGTTTTTTTTTTTGAAAAAAGGGCACCGAATTAGCGTTATTTACCCTAATAGCGATTGGCGGTGTACACCGCGAATCGTTATTAGTGTCAAAGTTTAAATAGTGTTGAAGAAAATTTACCTTAATTGATGCTAATTAAGAATTTGAATTTAAAAAAAATAAAAGGTGTATTCTAATTTCGGCGTTAATGCTAATTTGGGAACAGCAAAAATGGAATATTAGCCGTATGATTATATACATTATTATATGTACCCGTACAAAATATTAGAAATCGTACGCCGTCGCGAATTTAAAATATCCGTACATGCAATACTAGTTTGCGTGTCAGACTAATCCCTTTTTTTTGAGCGCACGTTCCTATGCGTGCGCGTCTGATTTAATTCATTATTTGTATGTTTTCACTTGAGAAGGTACAGTTATGTACGGTCTGACATCGATGGTACACCACACTATTTATATTTTATTGTACTTTCAGGCTTTACGCTATTTTGTACGGTACCTTAATTAAAGTCAAGGAAAAATTAAAATCATGTATCCTATTTGAAAAAAAAAATCAAAATTTTAAGACCCAAATTAGTGACTTTGACACTAATAACGATTCGCGGTGTAGCTCTGTACACCGCCAATCGCTATTGGAGTAAAGGAATAAATAGCGTAAAAAAACAATTAGTGTTATTAACACTAATCGGGATTTTTTTTTTTTTGAAAAAAAAGATATATTACTAATTGATCCCTAACTGTAATTTGGGTTGTCCTGAATAATAAATACCTGCCCTTTCGATGTCTACAGTAATATGTGTATTCGTACAGAATCTGACAATTCGTACGCCGTCGCGCTGTTCACACGGTCGACGGACGATCATATGAGAACGTGATTGTTTTCGACAAGTTTGCATCTCTTTTTTCCAGTGCACATTCACATGTGTGAGCAATAATATTAAGTGTCTTTTTATGCCTTTGTAATTCAAAAAGTACCATTTCGTACGAAAATATCCTGTCCGTACACCATACTATTTCCATCGCAGTGTACTTCCATTATTAACGCTAATTGAAAAAAAACCTTAATTAGAATAATGGAAATAATAGAATTATGGATTGTATTTCAGGTCTTTTTTTTGGAAAAAGGGCACCGAATTGGCGTTATATACTCTAATAGCGATTGACGGTGTCCTGTACAGTACACCGCCAATCGCTATTAGAGTCAACCTGTCCTATAAAAGCATGCTTTACCATGAAAAACTTAATGTTTCCGTATTTTTCTGTGAATTATAATAACGAGTGTGTACACTTACACGTGACCTTTTTTCTCTACGTTTGAACAGCTTTTGTTAGTGCAAGAGTATACTAGCAGGCAGCTGGCACACTTGTCGCGCTGCCGCATGC
>JBBHKE010002506.1:66874-88558 GCA_037447655.1 Zygnema cylindricum | reverse complement strand
TACAAAATTTGGCAAAAGGTACAGTTTAACGTCACTATGACGTTTGCATTACGTGGTTTGTTAAAACGCAGCTACATGATAACGGCTTGTATTAAATCATTATTTGTACTTTCTTACTTAATAAAGTACAATTTTGCACGGTCGGAGGCCGTCCGTACTCCACACTATTTAATACGAACCTATATTAGAATTAAAAACGTTAATTAAACTATACCTTAAATAGAATAATGAAAAGATTATAATCATTTACTCTATTTCATGTGATGGAGTCGAAATTTCGAGCGACCGAATTAGAGTAATTTACTCTAATTATGATTCGCGGTGTAGTTAAGCAGTATCAATGTTCATGTAAACTTTTTTTTGAGTTAAATTTTATTAACTGCAATGTTTTTACGTACATGCGCGTGATGGGCAATGAAAAAAATAGGGAGTACTTTCCTTTGTGCTAATAAAAAACCCGGTTCTTTAATACATGGGCACATACCCTAAGTTGAAGTAGTACTTTTGGTGAAATTTTTCGTATTTTTATTTTATAATTAAGTCAAAGTCGGTCAACGCATTTTAAAAAATCTGAAATTTTGAATAATGCGCATATGCATTCTTTTTCAAAGTTTTTTACCGTGCGCATACTACGAATCAAAAGTCCAAAAAGTTTTTGGACTTTTGCGCATTACCATTTATGAACTCATTGAACTAGGCTACAGTACTGTAGCTCCCGGATATTTTCAGTTCAAACTTCAAAGGCGGTGAATCTTGCGGTAATCGTTAAATAATAAATATGTTCGCTTACGGCAAAAATGTCCACCGCCAAAAACCTCCCAGAAGCCGTACAAAATGTTCATGTACGGCTACCGTAGACGGTTCCACTTTTCAACATCCGGTTTTCGCGATTTTCTCAATTTTGTGTTTTTGACGTTTTCGTGTTTATCGGTACGCGCTTTCATCTTTCCGCGTTTTCGGGCTTACATGCTTTATGCGTGTTATGCACCGCGAATCGTAATTAGAGTAGAGAAATAATTAGAGTAAAAAAACGAAAAATAATAATTAGAGTTATTAACTCTCTTTTGGGTAGTCAACCCTTTTCAAAAAATAATTTACACTGATTTATCAATGACTCTAATTTGGGCGTTAATATGGGCGTTAAATATATCTACTGTAAATTAGGTAATGTTACAGAATCTGACAAAACGTACAGTTTCACGTCATTATGACGTTTGCACTAAGCTGTTTGTTAAAACGCAATTACATGATAACGGCCTGTATTAAATCATTATTTGTACTTTTTTACTTAACAAAGTACAATTTTGCACGGTCAGACACCAATCGTACGCCACACTATTTAAAACGGCACTGTATTATAGTTATCAACGCTCATTCAAAAAGTACCTAAATAATGTAAAGAATAATTTAGAATAATAAACTCTATTTATGGTAATAGAGTCAAAATTTGGGGTGACGGAATCAGCCTACATAACTCTAATTACGATTCGCGGTGTAGTTTCAAACTTTCAACTTTTAAGCGGTTGCCTCCTTGCGCGTTCCGCGTTCCCCACGTTAGCGGAACGCGTCCTTTGAATAGTAACACTATGGCGAAAATATCCTTGTGGTCAATTCCCAGGGTGTAAAACATGACGTCGGTAGTAAGGTGAGATTCTTGTTTTCTTAGTGAGGTTTTCAATCGGTTAAAATGAGAAGTTTCCTAATAAAAATAAAAGGACTTAAAGCTGACAAGTTTTACGATAAGCAAAAGTTCCATGATATGAAAGTATGGTAATGTCCTGTACACCGTCAATCGCTTAGAGTAAAGGAATCAATAGCGTAAAAAAACAAATAGTGTTGTTAACACTTATCGGGAATTTTTTAAAAAATGTATATATATATATATATATATATATATATATATATATATATATATATATATATATATATATATATATATATACTAATTAATCTAACTGTAATTTGGATTGTCCTGAATAATAAATACCCGCCCTTTCGATGTCTACAGTAGCATGTGTATCCGTACAAAATCTGACAATTCGTACGCCGTCGCGCTGTTCACACAGTCGACGGACGAACATATGAGAACGTGATTTTTGTCGACGAGTTTGCATCTCTTTCTTCCATTGCACATTCACATGTGTGCGCAATAATGTTAAGTGTCTTTTTATGCCTTTGTAATTCAAAAAGTACCATTCGTACGGAGATACCCTGTCCGTACGCCACACTATTTCCATCGCAGTGTACTTCCATTATTAACGCTAATTGAAAAAAAACCTTAATTAGAATAATTGAAAAAATATAATTATGGATTGTATTTCAGGTTTTTTTTTTTTGAAAAAAGGGCACCAAATTAGCGTTATTTACTCTAATAGCGATTGGCGGTGTAGTTGGCCACAAAATCTGCTGCAAGTCTGGAATGGCCGAATACTCAATAAATTGATGATCAATGCTTTTTTGCGATTCATATCGTCTTGCTCTCCATACAATGTGGCGACATTTTCGATATTATGAGACAATAAGATACGATGTATCTCCAAAAGGCATAGATTCAACATACTATGCTTGCTTGTTTGCAGTTAAATTGCAAGGCACACCGTTTGTTAATATTTTCTCCGGCCTTTAAATAAATAGTTTTCCGTGCACACTTGTTGGATTGTTGATCCGCCGGCTGCACTATAAGGAAATATTCTCGGCTTTCGATTGATGGCATCCAAAGGAAAATAGGATGCGTGTACACAAACCAATGCGATTCAATGCACACCAGTACTCTGCCCATCGTTGTTAGCATTGAGGACTTATTAGTGTTGCTTCGAAATTAGAAAATAATATGCTAAAAGTGGCACATTATATTTGACCACCTTAAGTGTCGTTGCTAACATTATTTTAAAGATTTTTCGGCCAGAAAAAGGCGTGACCGAAAGTATTATTAACTTTAATAACAATGCTCAACAGTACCACAAAAGCAATAATTTCACGCGGCCAATTGAAAAACTCCTATTTTTGAAAAAACTGTTTTTCCATGTGGGCTCATTGGTTTAACACAAAAAAGGGAGTTTAACACCCAAAAGTTTCTCATATTTTCTTGACTTTTCCTCTTCAAACAACAGACGTATTTCTCTCTTTTCCTTTCCCTTAAAATTATAAAGTATTATTTTATTCTGCTTGTTGTTCATTTTATTTAATATACGCAAACAATATTACACAACAAGATTTGAAGACAATACACACTTATTCCAAAAAAGACAAAGTCGAGGGAAAGAAGGGCATTAGAATTCCTTATTTCAAAAGGAAAGTAATTTACAAGTATCAAAATTTGCATGATTTTATTCTCCTCTTTTCATTCTCTTCTAAAATGCATGCTTTTTCCTTTTTTTCCCAAAAAAAAGAAAATAAACAAACGAAAAAAATATTGTACATAAGTTTCATCTATTTTCCTGCCGGCTATTATATCATGCTTACTTTTTTCCTAAAATTCTACTTTGTTTTGAAAATCCATCAAAATAAGCCTAAGTCATCCACATTATTTTTCCCCTTGCTGTTTTATTTATTTTTATGCCTTTTTCTGTAATAAACTCTACCATAACAACACCTAAAAAAAAAAATCTACATTTGACCTTTTTTTTTCTACAATTATACAATGTACCAAGAAATGTAAAAAGTAAACAATTTAAAAAAAAAAAAAAAACGAGTGGTCTAAAATGAGCCACTCATGGGAAAGAATCTTGAGACAACTCGAAAAAGTTCGGCTGGGTCTATGGGGTTTTGTGATAAACCTGGAAAAGGACAAAAAACAAAAAAAAAAAAACAAATGTTAACCAAATTTTTCGGAAATGGTTACCAAAACAGAGGCAAGAAAAGCGGACATAAAAAAAAAGGAGGCAAAACGACAAACTAAAAGAACAAAAAACAAACCATCAGTCATCAGAAAAAAAAATGCCCAAAACGTCAAACAGTTGCCGAAAAGACGTTTCCAAGAATCCGCAATTAGAATTGCCTCATCAGATCCAAAAGAAGTGATTTCAAGGTCGTTTTCAATGATTGGGTAATAATGACCGTCAGATCAGAATCCGACAGTTGTAGACTGACCAATCATTGAAACCGGACTTCAAATGCCCACTTTTGGCCCTGCGGAAGCGCATAAAGTCAAACCCTAATCCAATCTCTCCGTACGCTGCCACGTAGGAGCAACTTACCCGTCCATTCCGGCCGCCAAACACTTCTCCTTCGTGCCCTTCAGCACGTCCGCTGTCATCTGTCACGTCACACGAGCATGACACGTCAGCACAAGGAGCCAGTGCCGAGACTACACTATCTTCACGGCACTTCCCATCACGTCACGTCACGTATCACACAATTTAGTGTCACATTCTCGAAGTGAAAAGGAGTACATGGATTACATTTCACTCCAAAGTCTTTGGTACAATTTCACATAGCTTACCAGGTTTCCCTTTTGCTTAACTTAGTTCATTTCTTAATCTTTAACACATCTAGAGACTCTTGCTTTGCCACACTAATTTTGGCTGACCATTCGGCTCACGTTATACCAAGTTGGCTCTTCCATCTTGTCTCTTTTACTGTTGTTAGAGTTAGTTACTGCTATTGACATTTATTTACGATTGCGCAAAAAGAAGTACGACCAAGTTATTGTTAGTTGTTTCTATCCAGGCAGTAGACGCACTACCTTGAACTTGTAGAAGACATAAATCCTTATAGCTTTTCTTTCTTAATACCAGAACCCTCGAAACCTTCCCCGCCCAAAAGAATAATGTTGTCTTACCGCCACAATAGGCAAATGCCTTCGGTGTGCTCCAAACACTCCAATGGTTCCCAACTTTTCCAGCTCCCGAATCTTCTCGGAAGCTTCATATCCATCCATCTGAAAAGGAGGAGTGAAAGAAAGGAATATGAGAAAGAGCACTAGCTCTGAAAACCCCGAAAAGACACGCCTGTTAAAACGCTAATGTCATAAACTTGCTATTGCAAAAAAAATGTACGAACATTAATTTCAAGTTATGTCATTCAATTGTTTTGGGTTTCGGTTAGGGAATCGTAGAATGTGACAAAACATAGATGGCTGATGTATAAGAATAGCAGATTGGATTTATGACCAAAGATATGTCGACATCCTCAAATGTTGAATTACAGAAATTTATTTATTTTTGGATGTTTTGACATTTAGCTCTATGAAATATAGCCATTGGACAAAAGTTCGATACAAGGCTGGAAATACACCTTGAAAAAAATTCACAAATCTAAACTTTATAACTTCGAAGATATTGTAACAACGATTAGGACAAATGATAATAACAAAAACATTGGTACTTTTTTATGATAATCAACATTAAACCCTGAATGATGTCTGTATATATAGTAAAATTACAAGAATTATAAGAAAACCATCTACAATTACGACATTGATGCCAATAGCGAAAAATAATAATTTCCAACAATTTCCATTTGCCTAACATTTAGAACCCAAACCAACCATGCATCCATACAATAAATATAAATTACGTACCTCCGGCATTTGTAGATCCATAAGTACCAAATCCACCTTATCCCTTTCTCTTTCAAATAATCCAATGCCAATGCACCACCTGCAAGCAAATAGCCTCCACCCCGTACTTTCCAAGAAACTTCCCAGCCACCCTTCGATTTACTGTTTCCATCCCCATGTACAAAAACAGCCCCCCCTCGGAAGAAAATAAGGGTCTCTCCAAAAGTCAAAATTATTAGTATCCTATCCTGCACGTCACCAAAACTAGTGCAGAATTCCAGATGTAAATTTCCACTAAGGCAACAAACAATTTAGTTTAAAAAGAGAGATAAACACAGATATGCATTATTCGGACTTCGAGTCAACAAAAAATTTCGATCATCAGAAATTGAGCTTTTAGTCACCGACATTTATGGGATTTATTTAAAAAAAATAAACGGTGTGAAAACCGGAAGGAAAATAGCGTACTTCTACCTTTCCTAAAAAGTAATAAATATTTCCAGCCAATCCAACAAAAACGAGACATAAGTATTATTTTTCGGACTTGCGTATTTTATTTTGCGCACTACTATTATCGAACTTATTATCCTCGGTTAGACCACTATTATTTTCGGTCCGAATGGGTGGACCTTGTGGTAGGGTGGATCTACCCTCATTATTGTGACGAACGCGATAATGTACAATTGACAATTAGGAAAAGAAACATCAGATGTCTAAGAATAAAACGACAACACAAATAGTTTTTCTTTTTTTTTTCCTCACCAAGATTGTCGTCGACACAGAGCATACATTTCCCCTTAAGAATCTCAGCCAGCTGTGCTGACGTGGCAGTGGAGGAGAAAGCTTCACTTCCTGAACAGAAGTAGAAGCGAACCCTAATGCCTGCAAGCACGTGGAAAGCTCGTCAGTTTTGCTGATGTTCTCAACAATTTTCATGTCTTATGAGGAGAGGTGAAGGAGGGGGAGGACAAGAGAGAGGAGGGGGAGGGAGAAGGAAAGGGGGAGGGAGAAGGGGAGGGAGAGGGGAATAGGCAAGGGAGGTGGAGAGGGTGGGAGGACAGACAGAGAGAAGATAGAAACGGAGAGAGGGACTCTGACCTTTCCAAGAGCGACGGCCACAGCCATTGTTCTGAGAGGCTTCAAAAGTACTGCCTTAAACCCTAGTTTTTTTGCATTCTCCTGCTGAGACGTGTCCACTTTTCTGGCCACAAGAATGAGAGGCATTCCTGCCAAGTGGCTATCATTCACCATTTCTCCGAGTTCCAATCCACCATTTGTCCCAATCACGAGCATCCATATCAATGAAAATCGCAGAATACGCAGACCGGAAATTCGTCTTTTCCAAAGAAGACAAAAAAGGCATGTGTTCTTTGCTGTTACTAAGAAAGGCAGCCATAGATTGGAGTTTGGGAGAAGAGTAAATTGGGCTTTCTTTGGAAGAAGGAGAGATACTTCCAGTTGATGAAGTACTGAAGGGAGAAAATCTTGAAATGGATAAAGATTTTGCCACGTCAGCCATGGCTTCCATGCTCCTTCTCCTTCCGCCCAGTTTCTTGGAAGGAATTCCTTTGCCACGTGGCAAGTCCAACAAAGCTTCAAAACTTGGCAATCTTTCCAATTTCGGAAGGGCTTGACGCCTTTCTCCCTCTTCACTCCTCCGTCCCTCTCGCATCTCTCCAGCCTCTCCTCCCTCTTCCTCTCCCTCGCTCTTTCTTATTCTCACTCTTTTACTCTCTGCCTTCATCGCCCTGCCCATCTCCGTCTCTCTTACCCTCTCTCTCTCCTCCTTTTCGACACATTCTTCAAAGGGGAGAGAGAGAGACTGAGCCATGGAGACAGCCTGCAGAGGAGAGTCAGCCATGTCCGACAAAACTCCGAGGGCCCGAAGATGATTGGCCAATACGGTACGACGTACTTTACTGTATCGACCAATAGGACGCGAAGACCAGGAAGAGATGACACGTGTGGAAGAGAGAGAGGATCTAAAGTAGGAGGAGGAGGAGTGCCATGGACGAGAGGATCCATGGCTGCCAAACGGAGATCAAAAAAGAAAGTTGAACCGACAGTTGGTCTTGAGACAAAAGATATGGTTCCTCCTTGGAGTTCCACCTGGGAAAGGGAGAGGAGAAAGAGGAGACAGAGAGAAGGGAGAGGAGGAAAAGTGAGTGGGGAAGGTGGTAGAGGAAGATGGTGGTGAAGAGGAAAACGTGCGGTTTAGAGGATTTTATTATTTTAGGTTCTTCTAAAGGTCAAGACTAGGAGGTTGTATGACACTACAATGTTCAATGTCCAGCGTCCAATAGCCAATGTCCATGTCCAGTGTCAATGTCCAATGTCCGAGGATTTTTGGCTTCTGCCCAAATGTCAATGTCCAGTTAATGCCTTAAGTCCAATGTCCAATTATGTCCAATGTCCAATGTACAATGTCCAATGTTCAATGTCCAATGTCCAATGTCCAACGATCAATGTCGAATGCCCAATTTCCAATGTCCGGCGTCAATGTCCAATGTCAATGTCAAATCTCCAATAATCAATGTTTAATCTCCAATGTTCAATGTCCAATGCGCAACATCCAAGATCCATGATCCAGTGCACATAGTCCAAAGTGTCCAATGGTACATGTCCAATTCTAATATTGTTTATAAATTAAAATGTTTATTGCACAATGTCAAAACATCATGATTATCAACATGGCATAGTAATTTGTGATGTTTGATTTCTGTTAGGGAATGTTCACAAGGTGACTTCTTTTCAAAAATGATAACTCGCAATTTCCATCTCTTTACAGCAATTTCCAGCAGTTGAATAAGAGTCAACATTTTTCAAATCAAAACGTAAAATTAGTTTTTTGTTTAGGAGTACAAATGGGTAAAATTTCATACAAGGCATTTGGAAATCGAAAGACCGATTCCTGTCCCTCCTGCTTTCCGATTGGTAGAAGAGTCTGCTTGTCGGAAAGGCTGCCAAAAGGTAAAGTGAAAGTACCAAAAAAAGTGCAAATCAGATCAGTAGGTTTAAAAAGCACAAATGGGGAAGTGTGACAAAACAGTATCAGCTTAAGTAGCCTCGCTATCAGCTATTGCAGAAAAAATGGACTTAGAGAGGGAGGGAGAGGGAGGAAGAGCGGGAGAGAGAGAGAGAGAAATAGAGAGAGAGAGAGAGAGAGAGAGAGAGAGAGAGAGAGAGAGAGAGAGAGAGAGAGAGAGAGAGAGATCACCTGGAAAATGTGGTTCTGGGCAGCCAATGGGATACCTGCAAAATCAGCCATTGGAGGAGAGGCCACGTGTCAAGTGAATGCTAAAAGGGAAGTGAAGGAGAGTGAATTCATAGGAGGAATACGAGAGGAGAGAGAAAAGAAAGTAAAACTAAAGGAAAAAGTATTGCATAAGTACAATGTTCTCACCGTTTCCCGTGTCTTCCACCGCAATTCCCAATCGGACGATTTTCGGATCCTTACTTTTCGAAGGTTTTCTATGCATCCATTTCAAAACATTATCATACGTGTGAGCTCCACTAGCAGTCATTTTTCCACTAAGTGTCGGATACTTCACGTTTGGTCCAAAATTCAAATTCAAATTCGAATTAGGTCCCTCTTCACCAGTTGAAAGTGGCCTCGAGTTTCCTTGAGAACTCACTTTGGACCCTGGTTTGGAACTTTGTTTTGAATTTGGTCCAGTTTTCCACCCCTTTTTTTTATCACTCATTTGTTCCCTAAACAATGGTCCCATCCACCCAGCTCGATTTCTCCTCTTCATTTTGAGAGTTTTGTGTCAGAAAAGTACTCATTGCAGAAGATCGGACAATTGAAGAGAGAGAGCTTCTACGAGGTCGAAAAGGAACAGGATCTCGAGGAGGAGATTGGATTCCTGTTTCGTCTTCATCTGGAGAAATCGTTTCCATACCGATCGGTTTTGGAGGAAAAGAGTGAATTTCTTTCATATCTTCGTCTTCGTCTAACTGTCGAATCGTGACTAAAATGTGTCCATTTTCCGTAAATTTAGTCGCATTACCTGCAAAAAAACAAAAAAAAAGTGAATTGAGAGAGAAAATAATTTTGAAGAGTTGGAGTTTGGTACATGGAACAGTTAAAAGCTCGATATGGATGGTACTTCCAGTACAACGGCCGAAATAAGTTTATGGATTACGGAATTAAAATAGAGAATATGATACATGGAACAGGCAAGAGAGGGAGGGAAAAAAAGTTACATTTATCCATCAAAAGATAAAATTGAAAGGATGACAAATGCATTTGAAAAAGGGGGGTAGTATTGGTACGAATTGTTGTTCTCTTCACAATCATTATGGAAAACTAATTTTTTGTGTACCTTCAAATAACTACCCTCAAAACCACTCTAATTATGATGATTTATACCGAAAGGTTTGAATAAAAGCAAAACCTATTATGAGATGCTTCAAAAATTAACAGGTCCGTGAAACAAGTTTAAAAAAGTTTTTAAGTCTAAAACAAATCCTTAACGACGAGAACTTACCCACGAGGTTGATTAAAACCTGTCGAAACCGTCCAGAATCCCCAACTACCATCGTGGGAACGGCCAACTGAACTAATGCCGCCAGTTCTATGCCGCTATTCCGAACTTTTTCCGCAAAAAGACTCAAAACATCGTCAACTTCTCGGCGAATGTTGAAAGCTGCGGAATCGATTTCCATTTTCCCTGCTTCAATCTGTACCCAAAAACAAAAAAAACAAAAAACAAAAAGAACTCCAGAAGAATAAAATTAACACTGAACATGGAACGGTATAAAGTGTTGCCCAAAAGATACATCGTCTTTTAGGTCATTATCAACAAATCACCTTACCTTGGAAAAATCGAGGACATCGTTAATTAGACCAATGAGAGCTTTTCCACTTGAAACGGCTGTCTGGACGTAGTCGATTTGCGTGGCATCCAGCTTCGTGTCCCGTAGAAGAGTCAACATTCCGAGGACACCTGGCAGAGAGGGAGAGAGGGAGGGAGAGAGAGAGCGAGAGAGAGGGGAGAAGGAAAGAGTGACGGGGAGAGAGAGAGGGAGGAGAGAGAGAGAGAGGGAGAGAGATGGGGAGAGAGGGTGGAGGGAGAGGGAGAGTGGAGGAGAGAGGGAGAGATAGGGAGAGTGAGAGGGAGGGAGGGAGGGAGAGGGAAGGAGAAGGAGCGCGAGAGAAGGAGAGACTCCACAATAAAAAAAAACATGAAGCACAACGAGAGAAATTCTAAAAGGGGAATGTGAAATATCGGCTGATAAGGAATTTGGAGAAAGATTTTGTGAGTTTTTGTTTTGAAAATGTTCAAAAGGCAGTCTAATTTCGAATATTGATGTCTAAGACGACAAACTTATGACCAATGTATGTTTATTTGAGAAACAAAAACGTCCAAAACTCAAATTGATGAACTGGATGATGGAGGATGTAAGGAGACTAAAATGTACTCTTTTGTAAAATTCAGCCATATTCAAATATTTTTTTTTTGCATCTCTTTTCCTATTCCTGTTGGTAATCTTATTTCTAATCCTATTTGTACTCGTATTATATTCTTATGCAGACATTCAATATGTCACAAAGCTTCAGGCTGGTGAATTTTGAATGGAAACCTATTTTCCGCCAACATTTAAAATTGGTCCAAAAAATGGTTTTTGAAATATAAGGTTTTGCGTTGCATTTTTTCTTCAAAAGCCATGGTTTTCAAAATTCCGTTGATTGTGACATTGAATCCATTAGACAAACAATTGTGTTTTGATCATTAACGCGGCTTTTTAAAACACTTTATATTTAGATACATCAAAATTCACACCATTTAACGACAAACTCACCGTTTAACGGAGTACGAATCTCATGTGAAACCGTCGCCAGAAATTGACCTGTTAGAAAACCAAAACCAATATGTTCTCGAATCAGGACTAGATTCAATGTATGTGGCAAAAACACTAAATATGGTAACGATTCGAAACGAGCATTTAAGCCTAGAAAGTTGAAAAACTCCCAAAATAAACCCAACGCCCTCCATAAAAGCCATTGTGTTTGTTCAATTTCCCTGTGACAATGTGTCACGTTAAGAAATGTTGTCACTTATGTCACGAACACTAAATTCCTGGTTGACTAATAGTGTTGAGCACTCTTTAATGCTTGAATGGATGATGTTAGAAACTCTTCCATGCTTTATTGCATGGTGCCACTAAATGACGTCATGATGACTTGAATGATGCTTGCTAGAACGTCGCTGACGAACAACTCGAGTCTTCATTAAACGATGTGAAGATCCCTTCTATCCCTTTCTATCCCTTCTATGCTTGCTTGGAGGATACCATGAACACTTCAAATGCTTGATTACATTTCAATGCACTATCGACTTATTGAATATTGCTACAGTATTGAGTGACAATGTGACATCTTAAAATACGGTACGAACAATTCAAATTGTTTACTGAATGATGTCACGAATACAATTTCTTCGAGCACGTACTGTACGAGCTTGTGAACCTTTGTGTACGGACTACTCACTTTTGTAGCTATCGGCCGCCTCCGCCGCCAATTTGTCGCCTAGCGTTTGGTCCCGCATCGCCCGCATCTGTCCGTACGCTTTTTCCACCGACCGAATCCGACGGCCAGCGCATCGAAGTAGCGCCGCGACAAGTAGAGTGACAACTGTCGCACTGATCACCCACGCAACTGCGAGCCACGGAAAACGCGAACGCTTTTTTTCGCCGCACCGGAGAACGAATTTTCGCGCCGATTCGCCTAAATTCAGCTCCACGCCGACCGATCCTCGCCGTTCGTCGCTTGCAATCGTATCGCCAGAGAGCCGATTATCTGACGAGTACAGAATCCTCGTTTTCTGTGACATTTGTCACGTCATAGATCCACAGCTGGATTTTGTACGGTTTTTTGGCGGATTGGAGTGCGGATTTGACGATGAGGTCGGACTGCATAATGGCGAGGAGCCAACTGACAGCTGGCGAATTCGCGGTGGACAAGTTGGCGGTGGAATTAAGCGACGGGGGAAAGAACGGTACGACCAGTACGGACGAAATATTGCGGCCGTTTGCGGAAAGAATGGGAACCGACAATGCTGACTCAGCCGTTGCTTCCGCCAGATCCATGGCGTCCCGAAAATCGACATCTGTGTTTTGAACAGAAAAAAAAAAAATGTACGGAAAAAACGTAAAACAACAAATAAACAAAGAAACAAAAGGATAAAAAATAAAAATAAAAAACTCGCAAAAGTCGACCAAACGCACAGCACCAGCTGTCAAAATTTTCAAAAGAAACAAACAAAAGAGCATAATAATAAAATACAGTCTGCGTGTCTTATTCTTGCGCACCCCTACTAGCCGTACGGTTTAGCTCGCACTAAACTCCACCCAACTAAACCGACCCGACAAAAAGCAGGCAGTATGCTACAATAGCGCCCCCATCCGTACCGTCGTACATGTCCCGGAAGCCTCTGTGCGGCAGGTCCGCGGCGGGCGCGTCACAGAACAGCGCCGGCGCATAGACCGGAGCCGCAGCGCGCAAGTACTTGCCAGAGAAGTCCAGAATCGGCTGACGGCCGGCACGCTCAAAGCCGGCCGGTCGCTGGCCGGCAGACGGACGGCATAGTGTAGGGAGGAAACTGCCGGGCGAAAGTCGCGGGTGGCCGCCGTGTACTGAGTGAACAGAGCGGCCGTCAGGATGGGAGACGTCAGGTTCACGTAAAACGTTTCGAGGAAACCGCGGAGGACGCCGACCTAAGGGGCCGGGGGGGAAAAGGGGGGGAAAGGGGGGGGGAAAGGGGGGGGGAAAGGGGGGGGGAAGGGGGGGGGGAGGGTTAGAAAGGAGGGAGAGAGAGAGGGAGGGAGAGAGAGAAAAAGGGGAGGAGAGGGGGAGAGGGGGGAGAGAGAGAGAGAGAGAGAGAGAGAGAGAGAGAGAGAGAGAGAGAGAGAGAGAGAGAGAGAGAGAGAGAGAGAGAAGAGGAAAGAGAGAGAGAGAGAGAGAGAGAGAGAAAAGAGAGGAGAGAGAGAGAGAGAGAGAGAGAAAAGAGGAAAGAGAGAGAGAGGAGAGAGAGAGAGTAGGGGGAGAAAGAGGGAGCACCCCTGCCCACCTGTGCTTTGTTCTCCCTCCATTCCTCCGACACATGGACTGCCACGTCAGCGCAAGCATCCTCCAATCTCCTACTGACACGTGTCCCCTAACCACGTGGCACCCAGAACAGCCACTGCCAGGCCTGCCAGTAGCCACGTGGCAAGAACGAGAGCACGCCCACCTGGCATGTCTCCTCTCCTCCCTCTCCTCCTTCGCCGCGTGGTCCTCGCTCTCCTCCACTCTGTTTCTCACAGGAACTGCACACCGGTTGTACGGACACACACGTGTGAGACAGTTCAGTTGGAGACACGTGTGCCCCAATCGGCAGACGGTCACAGGTTTTTATTTTGTTTTACTTCATTTTTATTTTGTTTTTTTCTTATATTGTAAGTTTCCGTACCGTGTAGCAGCAGTCTGTCAACGTGACGGCTGCCAGAGATTCCTTTCCTCCTGAAATGCCACGTGTCCAGCTCTCCCAGAGTGGACACGTGGGAACGTCCGGACGAAGATTTGCTGTTGTTCGTCTATGTGAATTGCCACGTGGCAGTCAGAGGGAGAGCCAGGCGAATTCAATGTTGGGACACCCATGGGGGAGAGAGAGAGGAAACGGAATAGGCAAGGGAAGAGAAAAAGAGAGGGAGAGAGAGAGAGAGAGAGAGAGAGAGAGAGAGAGAGGAGAGAGAGAGAGAGAGAGAGAGAGAGAGAGAGAGAGAGAGAGAGAGAGAGAGAGAGAGGGGGGAAGGGAGGCGAGAGGAAGAGGAAGCGGAAAGGAGAGAGGTGTCACGTCACGCTAGCTTCCTTGAAGATGGCCATGGGAACCTTTTGGAAAAAATATTTTGAAGCAAGGGAGGTATTTGAGAATTTTCGGTTGTTTCGTCCGTACAGCATCTGTACAACGTCCGTACTGCAACGGCTTGTGCTTTGTCGGCTGGCTAGGATTCTTCAATATCTCCGTACAGGCTCAGAAATTTGTCGGCGCATGCGACACGAGGGTCACGGCAGCGCCCCGGAGTGACACTGCAGCAATGTCGGTTCGTTTTTTTGCGTCTGATCCGTATTTTTGTCGGCTTGTGAGGGCGGCGACGACTAGTGCGCTGGATTTGTCGCACTTTCCTGCATAGTATGAGAAAACCGGATAGAGATTCTCGTTTTGTGTACGGACGAAAGAAATTTGCAGACGTGGACGCGCTTGGATCGTCGAGAGACTTTTGGCAATAACTATTGTTTCTTGCGATCCACACTATATTAGGTGGTGTGTTGGGAAGAGAATAAAAGGACAGGATTTTCCGATTTTGTGCATTTTTTAAATGCTTTAAGTACGCGTGAAGAATGGGTTATGTAACGTTCGAGAAGTACGCATACTGTAAAATCTGTACGAAAGAATATAGTTGCTGAGGTGTCTAATTGCGAATGGCTATTTTTTTCAAATTTGTCGTGACATTATTCCGTACAGATTTCCATGGCCTGCATAAAGGAAAGGCTAAAGGCAGACGCAGATCTTGCGTAAGCTAATTCGTCGTTTTCCGTACGGCTTGTAGATAGGACAAAGAAAAACCAGATCCTGTACTTGTACGTTAATACATCAAAAAGTATAAGTATAGCACGTGGCAGTAGATTATGTCACGTGAATGCTACCAGAAAGTACAAAACTATGTACCTTCAAAGTGGTACGGATTTTAATTGTACAAATATTTGCTCGTAATATGTACCTTTCAAGTACAAGACGTTACTCGTGCGTTGCTGTACGTGATTGGCACAGCTTTTTTTTTAAACAGGAAAAACTGTCAAAGGGAAAAACTAGATCACCGGGTGTGTATTTGATTTTCTCAACGTAAATGTTTTTAGGGCTCAACGTAAATGACTCTCTATAATACGACAAAATATGAAGGAGATAAAAAAGTCGGTGTCACTTGACGACCGTGACAAGTATCCCAGCGTGGCAACAATGTCGGTGAGCCGGATCGTGTGAGGCGGGAAGTATGAAAACTTCGAATTTGCTGGCGGGTTGCGTGACAATTGTCGAATCGTCACGCCAGAAGGATGTCACGTGAGATCCATAAGGATTCGGAACTTGTGGCTTGGAGATAGATGCAAATTTTCAAAAGTTAAAAGAAATATAGAAGTCAAGATCAGTCTAGATGGAGAAAAATAGGTCTGACGAAGTGAAGATCTAAATTTATTGTGCTGTTTCTATTTAAACAGATATGTACGGCAGGTGATGAAAGAAAGGACCTTGGCATTCGCAGATTTCAATTTGAGTAATTGCAGAGTATGACGTCATAAACCTGAAATCGTACACTGTGTACTGTATCTTGCACGATTTTCCGTGCATTAATTACCGTAAGATGTCGGCGTCCACTTAGGACTTTCGGATGAGCCAAAGTTCGACGGCCGAACAGCGACTTCCAAATCCGTTTCCCGCCCTGTCCCTTTTGTGAGTACGGCACAGCACATTACTGTACGGTACTACCTGAGTGTGACGTGTCACCAGTCGGCGACTTTTTTGTCGTGCTAAATCTGAAGTCTACACCACGTATCGTTGCTAGCGGCAGTGACACTGTATCGGCGCCGCCGAAATTCTAGCCCTCAAATATAAAAGAGTCTCGATGACACTAGTTTTTTTTATCTACTCTATTTCCTCCAACATCTCTAAACCAATCAGGGTCTTGATCACAGAATTAGAATTGAAAGTAGTTTATATAGATGCCAAGGTTATAATTCCTTGTCGCTAATAGCAATTCACGACACAGGGTTGTCGGCCGTTTGGAGTTTCACCCCCCGTAGGCAGTTCTTTCGATACGCCGTCAATCTTTATGAGCCGTCAGAATCTGACACGCACTTTGAATTTGCGTACATGTACGGTATAGTACGGTAAGTTTAACTTATTAATGAGTCCTGGATACACGTGTTTGCTTTTCAAAGATGTCCCCATAAGCATTAAACGTTTCTGGTGGTTTTTGCGTTTGGACGTTTGTGAAAACTATCTCTTCGCTTTTCTCGTTTCTCGAAAACCATTTTGCTAAGATGGTTTGTTTAAATTAAATGTTTTATTTTTTGTCTTTTCCTTTTTTCACTGATGACATCAATTTAATGCCGTACTGTACTGTAGTATATAGCGAGATGTGGACGACGTCAGCCTGAAGGAAGGAGGCCGTACAAGTCATGAAATGTCACGGAAAACATATTCAGTCGGACACATGTTTTATATTAATTTTTCTTTTTCTTTAAAAGTACGTGTAATTGCCTAATTTAAGTTCGTATGTACTTAATCGTACTTGGAAGAATGTACCTTACGGTACCTTTCTGAATATGTACCTTTGGACGAACAGTAGAAACAAGAGGCCCGTTTTAACTCTGTTTTCAGAAGAGTTCAAACTACCGTTTAAACTCGGCATAAACGGTTAGCGTTTTTTGGTAAGAAACGTTTTCTCACTAGTCTTGTATATCGGACACCCTCATCCGATAGCCGATATCCGATGTATATCTATTCGTGGCTAACAGAGAGTCAAGAAACGTCGCGTTACATATCATAACCATAGTTCAAAAGTAGGTGGAAGTGGGCCCATACAATACGCCTATTGTACGCAAAACATACAATATGACCTTAAGACCCATATTGTATTGGTCGCAAAATGAAAAAAAAAGTAACAAGGTTGAGTTGCACATCGTTCGATAGAGAACTAAACGTCATCGGACGGTCGCTGATCAAAGTAGCGATCTAATAATATCACATGGAAAGCCTATAACACAACTTGCGCCTACCAAAGGCCTACCATGAAGCGCCTACTTTTGAACTATGATCATAACCTTTTTGTGGTACATGATAGCGAGATGTCAAACATCTTTTTAGGGCATTATAAAAGTGCGACATTTTGTACGTCTGTCTCCAAGGATGCCACGTAGACCGCGCTCTTCTATTATTAAATGTTTGTAGGTTGTCGTACTACAAAATTTCAAACATTTTTGCGACCATGACTTACGACTGCTTTCCACGTGGCAAAACATGACAAAGTCGGGAGTGAGCTGAGCTGCCATGTGGCGAGATGTGACGTCTTTTGCTGTGGATAATGATGAACGGGTCAGCTCTTAATAATCCAGTAACAACAGTTTGTATAGTACGTTATATAGTACGACTTTAGTACGTTACGTATTTGTACATAACAAAAAGACTACCGTAAGTAAGGGTGAGCCTCCATCAGGCGAAAAGTGAGGTTTATTACTGAAAAAATTGCATTTTCGTACAAGGCCAACGCGTTTTCGTACAAGGCCGTACTTGCTTAGATATATATATATATATATATATATATATATATATATATATATATATATATATAAACCATGATTGTTGGAGATTCGTCAAGATTCTCCAAAATTTTGGGTGAGAATTCCGACCGTCCGATTTTGAGTGTTCGAAGCAAACACTCCTTCTGTCCAGTGTGTGGCAAGTCTCCTCAACTGTCCTCAGGAGGAGACTTGCCAGATATTGGACGTGTCTATTGGTACTCTTGGAAACAAAAAGGTATAATCCACAGCGGACGAGCGATGACGACCTCACAATTGCCAAAGACCACGTGCCTTCGTACATGGCGGATTTGAAAAACGACGATAAAATATTTGACGCAGGATATCTCTCTGACGACTCTTTTCATTCGTGGAAAGGACTTTGCGTACAAAATATAATGGCAAACGATAAAGTACGAATTTTCATTTTGATAATGATTTCGAAACGGTTAGTACAATGAAATGACAAAAACGTAAAATTGTACATTCGCGTAACGCTGCTATATATTATAATATGTGTTCGTCCATACATACGCCGTGTAAATTTTGTGCTATTCGAATCTTTTAATATTCTCGACCGGTTGAACAAGATCCTACGTGGTTCCAATCGCAATCCATCACGTCAGCAATTGGTGCCTCGCTAGCACAACTTGATGGAGAAGTGATACAAACATTAATGCCAGTAAACGTCTCCGTACGATTACTGGAAATGCTTGATGGAGGTTCACCCTAAGGGTGAACTTCCATTAGAGGAAGAGTGGGGTTGTTTACTGGAAGCCGTACGATTTTGTAGAGATTCGTACCATTTTTATTTTTTACAATTTCGTAGAGATTCGTACCATTTTTTGTTTCAGACGAAACATGTTTACTGGATGGCTCCGATATTAGAGGCGAAAGTATCGACCATTAGATGTTTCATTTTTTTAGATTTTCGAAGCTATAGCGCAAGTCGTCCAGTGTGAAGAGACTCTCCTTGGCGAGGAGATTTTTTTTCACACGGCACGTGAAAAGTAGAAAAAGTATCCACCACTAATAGGCGATGAGAAACGAACACGTCGTACACGCCATGCGCCTTCACCCGCGGTGTTTGTAGGTCAACCGAAATATCCTCGCACACTCCTTTTGAGATCTGTTGACCTTTAAAGTTTGTGGCGCCTTTTTGACATTCCGTTTCAAATTTTTTATTTCCAATTTCAAAATTAAAATTTGGTCGCAAAATTTTCATACGAATTATCAACTACCTTAGCTCGTACAAATATCACGTACAAATTTTCAGTTTGAAGAATATTTTTATATTTTAAGAATCTGAGAACTACACCGTGAATCGTTATAAGCCTTATGTACGCTATATCGGCACCCCAAAATTTTGACATTGATACCTTAAATATAATAAACTACAATATTTAAGGACGTGGACCATAATCTGCCACGTCTTCTGGCACTAAATTAGAATGAATGATGCTAATTTTTTCTTTACACTGATAATTTATATACGTTAATAACGATTCAGGGTGTAACCTACGTGGCGCCAATTATAATTGAGAAACAATGTTTACTGGCACGACATAATGGAATGCCGTGCCATTAAACACTAGAAATAGACGTCTCCGCATGTTTTATGGGATCGCATAATGGAGAAGAGGCCTAATATAGTTTGTTGATTCATCGTTATTTTATCGTATTGCCTTTAATAATTTAGCGGTAAAAAACCGATAATATCGGTAATTTGGTCGATCGATAGTTTTCCATATCGGATATCGACCCTATTGAATATGCCGACCACCGATCAAAGGTCGCAAACGGTCAACCGAAACCGTGACCGACCGTTAACCGACCGCCCCCGCAGTATCGGTTGCCAAATTTTTGGGGGCCGGGACGTCGCGGTTGTTTGATTCACCAAAAAAAAAAAAAGTCGGTTATGGTCGGTTTAGCAAAAACGAAAAAAAAAGAAAAATTCGTACATGTCCATACAATCCAACATTATTGTACTTTGTACTCTTTGGTATCGTGGAAGTACATGACATCATGATTAACGTCGCAAATCTGACACGGTAGTAACACTTCATTTCGCAAGTCTTAGGGAACGCGACAAATCGTCATTATTGGCTTATTCATATGTCGTGAAAAACTAAGATTTTTTTTGGTATCTTTTCGGTTACGGGCGGGTACGGTTTGTCGCGAGAAATCGAGTTTCAGTTAACTTTTATATTCGTAAACGCCGGTCGGTTAACGGTTAACAATTTTGGAGCGTGACATAACCCGGTCGGGCGTCGGTTACTCAGATTTGAAAAAAAAAAACGGTCGGTTTCGGTTATGTAAAATTTTGACCTTTGCGACCTCTGCCACCGATGTACAACGATGCTTACGAAAACTGCTGACACGAGAATGACAAAATCGCAATTATTACAAAACGGGTTCTGGAGAAGATAATGTCCATTTAATACTAGATGCGTATCTCACCGAATATTCGCTGTGAACCACACTTTCGGTTCGATGACAGCGAGTTATTTGAACCTCTCTCCAAGTCGTACAAAATCGGATTTTTTTTGTTCGTTTACGTGCAGTAAAAATATCCGCCCGCATTACATTTCTCATCGAGAAAATCGCACGCTTTGCTGGCGCTAAGCTGGTGACCGTACATATTTTGCTTTGCTGGATTTGCAATCGTTTCATTGGAAGAAAGTACTTTGTTTTTAGGTTGCCCTTCCGTACAATATTTTATGAACTAAAAAATCTGGTTTCGTACATTTTGAGGTGAATACAGTATTTTAAATATTGTATTCTTCAGCAATTTGTAGCACGAGGGAAGAAGAAAACTGAATTCAAAGGCGAAAATTAACGGAAGTGAAAATATTGAAGTACAAAAAAAATAAAAGAGAAAGAAAAAGTTATAATCGAGGTGAACTCAAAAGGAAAGAAATACCGATTGAAAGTACGATATCGTGAACTGACAGTACAGTACTGTACTGTACTGTACTCTACCCACCACTGATACTGTTGAAGATTAATAGTGTTAATTCGAAAGTAGAATATTCAATTATAATTTCGTGCAAGGAGACGTGGCAGGTTATTCCTCTCCCTTGAATAGTGTTCTTAACACTATTTTATGATTGTCGGCCAATAAAAGTACAGTACACCGCGAATCGTAAGTAGAGAAAATAACGCTAATTCGGTCGCCCTAATTTTCGACTCTATCACGTTAAATAGAGTAAATGATTCTAATTTTTTCATTATACTATTTAAGGCAAGGTTTAATTAGCGTTTAATTATTATAATATAGTGCCGTTCGAAATAGTGTGGCGTACGGTCGGTGTTTGACCGTGCAAAACTGTACTTTATTAACTAGAATAGGACTTTATTAACTATAAAAGTACAAAAAATGATTTAATACAGGCCGTTATCATGTAACTGCGTTTTCAGAAACCGCGTAGTGCAAACGCCATAATGACGCAAATATGTACGTTTTGTCAGATAGACTGTTTTGCATGTATAAACGCAGTAATACCGCAAACGTGATGCGCCAAAGACTTTTGCGTCAATGTACTATTGCCGGACATAATTTAGTAAAAAACATGAAAATATCAATTATTTCAGGATAAGATCAATTATTTCATGTCAAAACGTGCCAGTTTGTGGCTGGCATGCGGTGTGATAAAGCTTGCCGTGATATAATATTATTAATTTGCGATTAATTTGGAACGGAATTTATCATATTACTTTTTTAATCTTAGTAAATGAGATAAATTGCACTATCTCAGCTTTTAATCCCGCTGGCTTAATCGCAATAAAAGAGATGAATGCTAAGCGCCACATGACATGAAAATAACCGGCTGTTAGTATTTTATCACAA
>JBBHKE010002506.1:54784-66864 GCA_037447655.1 Zygnema cylindricum | reverse complement strand
GCGGTAATTCCGTACACGTGCGGTAATTTCGTACACGCGCGGGAGTTCCGTACATGTGCGGGAATTCCGTACATGTGCGGGGATATTCCGTACGTGTGCGGGAGATTTCGTACGTGTGCGAGAATTCCGTACATGTGCGGGAATTCCGTACATGTGCGGGAATTCCGTACATGTGCGGGAATTCCGTACATATGCGGGGAATACGTACATATGCAGGTGTTCCGTACTATATTGCGTATTAAATACTATTTAATACGATTAAAGTATGCTGTGACCGATAGAGTTTCCAACAATTTTCGCACATTTTTTATACCACGAATTCAGTGAACTATTGTAGTTTTTTTGGCCGTATCTCATAAAAATAGTGGTGACAACTCTTTATAATTTTATATTAACTTGACATACTGTACTTGGCTGCACTACAGTTATTACTGATGTTGCGTATCGGAAAAATTCTTATCGCGATAAATTCAATATTCAATATATAGGATATCAAGTGGTGAGAGGGCTCGATATAATCGCTCCGGGACCAACAAAAATTACTGGGGATGTTTTTGGCGGGAGGTGGGGGTTCGTACAGATGTTGTACGCCAATAATGTACGGAAAACCATCCCCGAGGCAGAGGTCGCAAACTGTCAACCGAAACCGTGACCGACCGTTAACCGACCGCCCGCGCCGGATCCGGAACGGATTCAGTTGCCAAATTTTGGGGGTCGGGCGGTTACGGTCGGTTGATTCACCAGGAAAAAAAAAACGGTCGGTTACGGTCGGTCAACCAAAAAACCAAAAAAAATGAAAATTTTGTACTGTCCCTATAATCCAACATTCTTGTACTTTGTACACTTTGGCCATCGTGGAAGTATGTGACATTATGATTAGCGTCGCAAATCTGACACGGTACTGTAGTAAGCTATTTATTTCGCAAATCAAAGGGAATGCGACAAAGCGTCGCAAATCTGACACGGTTAGTAACACTATTCATTTCGCAAATCTTAGGGAACGCGACAAATCGTCATTATTGGCTTATTCCGTCGAACATTGATTGATTTTGTACTTTTTCGGTTACGGGCGGGCACGGTTAGTCGCGAAAAATCAAGATTCGGTTAATTTTTTTTTTCGTAAACGACGGTCGGTTAACGGTTAACAATTTTGGAGCGTGACAAAACTCGGTCGGGCGTCGGGTACTCAGATTTTGAAAAAAAAAAAACGGTCGGTTTTGGGTATGAAATTTTTTGACTTTTGCGACCTCTGCCCCGAGGTGGCACTTGCCCGCTTCAATATATCACGGTATAAATATATCAATATATCGGGAGATATTTTTTGTTAAAAGTCACGGTATTGAGCTCTTCGATATATCGAAGCGATATGTCGATTATCGGGTACCCAAAATTTGGTACATGTCAAATATCGGCAATGGGCCTCCGATACACATCACCATTAATTACTATTTATATATTCTGATTTGAGTGATTTCGTATTAACATTTAAAAATCCTCGGTCCACACAATCACGCAATTGTGCGATCATATCCGACGGACGCGATTCTAAGGTGTCCGTATGATTCTAAGGTGTCCGTACGATGCCGAAGCGTACTGTACCTTTGAACCGTAATCGTCAGCGTGTCGTTTTCCGGCATGATGGTCGGCGCCATCATATCTCCGAAGTACAAACTTCCCATCGAATAGGTCGATCGCATGAAGAGCGTGTTCACACGTGCCTGCAGCGATCGGTATCCGCCGACAGATTTTGCCCGTCGCTCGACGTAATCGAGCACATCCTGGCCGTCGATTCGGAGGACACGGGCGCCGGCAAAATCACGTACGGACGTGACATTGAGTGACGCCGCGGTTCCGGAAAAGACGGGAGTGAAGCTGGGGCTGTTGAGGAAAATGTCCATAACTGGGGAAAAAGGAAAAGGGGAAAGAGGAAAAAGGGGGAAAAGGGGGAGAAGGGGAAAAGGAGAAAAGGGGAAAAAGGAAAAAAATGAGATAAGGGAAAAAGAAACAAAAAGGAAAAAGAAAAAAAGGGGAAAAGGAAAAAGAAAATTTGGGAAAAAGGGGAAGGGGGAAAAATGGGAAAAAGGAAAGAAGGGGAAAAAGGACAATGGGAAAAATGAAAATAGGGAAAAAGGGGAAAAGGGGAAATACATGAGTGAATAATTAGATGAAAAAAGCGAGCTATTAGACTAATTAATGGGTAATAAAATAAAGCAAGTAAATAAATTAATAAGTGAATAGGTGAATGTACGGATAACTATAAAGAAAAAAAATGAAGGGGGTGCGGGGAAAAGGGGGAAAGTGGGAAAAGGGGGAAAGGGGGAAAGGGGAATGGGGGATAGAGGGAATAGGATAGAGGGAAAAGGGGGAAAGGGGGGGAAAGGGGAAAAGGGGAAGGGAAACTGAACAGGAAGGAAAGGAGGGAGAAGGGAAGGGCAAGGGAGAGGAGAGGGAGGGGGGGAGGGAAAAAGGAGGGGGCGGGAGGGGGGAGGGGTAGAGGAGGAAAAAAGGGGGAGTGGGGGGAAAAAGGGGGAAAAAATGGATGAAAATAGGGTTGAAGACGGAGGAAAGTGGGGGAAAAGGGGGGGAAGGAGGGGGAAAAAGAGAATGGAAATGTAGGAGCATGGGGATGATGTGAAAGAGTGAGGGGGGAAAGAACGAGGAACAGAAGAGGAGGAAAGAAAGGGATGAATTGAAGAAAAAAGACACCGAATTTAGTGTGGCAAGTGAAAAAAAAATGTTGCGTTTATTGACGGAAAGGAAGAATAATAGTCGTGATAACGTAAAAAATATGGAGGGGGGAGTCAATATAAGGGTTACTCTTTTATGTAAGGGTTTAGGGGAGACTTTAGGATTAAATAAAAGAAAAAAAAGTATGAAAATTTATTATTTTTTTACATTTTTTGGTATTTGGAGAATTCGTTTGATTTACCATGGGGAAAAAAAAAAAAAGTATAAAAATTTAATATTTTTTTAAATTTTTTGGGAATTGGAGAATTCGTTTGATTTAACATGGGGAAAAAAAAAAAGGGAAAAGCGAATAAGTGAAAAGCAAAAAAGAAAAAAGCAAATAAGAGAAAAAGCAAAAATGTTAAAAAAGAACTATATATGAGACTCGGTTTCTTACCTTTCAACGGAGCGATTTTCACGACAGTTCTGTTCTCCGTTTTATTGAAAACTTGAACCATGGGAAAGACGGTCAAAACTGTTGCGACTCCCGCGAAACATTTTGATACCCATTGAGTATGTCCATCTTTCAAACCACTAATAGTGGACATAAGATCCTTATGAAAGTCAAAATCGTTCGAATAATTCGTATTTTTTATCCTCGTAAGTTGCATTCGAAGTCGAGTTTTACTATAGATTCTTGGGTCCGGAGATTCGATCGCAATATTAGTATACGGGTAAATATGTACGAGGGTTTTCCAAATGGTATTTAAAACTTTTTTGGCAACTTTGGGGCGGTATCGAAAAGTTTTCAGACACGCTTTGTATTGCGAAAGAAAAACGTTTTCTCGATTGTAAAATAAGTCTCCGATAGTTTCGCACGCATCCGTTGGTTCAGCCGTTGTCGGTAACAGAGCAGTAGATGCCAAAATGAGGAAAACAACAAAGGTCCATAAAAAAAGAAGTGATTCGGTGCTGCTTCTGCTTTCTCGGTCAAATTTTTCTCCGCATAAAATTTGAGATTTGGTTTTATTTGTGTCGGAAATTTTGAAGTTTGTTTTTTTTTCCGTTGTCACTTGCGACTCCCTGAAACAACATGCAAAAAAAAAAAAAAACTTTGTTATTTTAGAATAAAAAATATCACTCTCTTATTGAGGTGTGACCAAAGATAAAAGAAAACAGCTCATTTCAATTAAAAAAAAAAAAATGTAAATAAAGGTATTATTTTTTAAAAAAATGAACAAAATAGTATATTGACAAGAAATTTTCCATTGAAATCTGTAATATACTGGAATAGTGACGTGGATGTTAACATTGATTATATTTGGAAACCATCATAATTTACAGTGGATTACAAAATAATTTGGATTAAGGAATATTTGAAAAAGAATTGGATTAAAAAAAGAAAGGAGTTAGTCTAAACAGTAATCATTACTTTCTTTGAAAATTTAACATGATTTGAAAACTTTCAAGAACATTGGATTTTTATCTTTTCTCCTGAATCGGTAATTTGGAGTAAAAATAAATAAAAGGAAAACAAAAACTCCTCTCCATCCACTAATCAACGAATAAAATTTTACGCCAAATTTAGAATTATGGATAAAAGCAAAATTTATGACAAGAACGGTCAAATAATATTGGTGCAACAAAAAAAAATCTAAAATTAAGGTATTAGATAAAATAAATTCGTAACAAAAAACAAAAATCAATTATATTTGTCGTCATCGTACATGAACCGCTAAACATTTTTTTTTTTTTAGTTGTCCACTCATGAGTTGTCATACAACGATGCAAAAAGAAAAGTTTTTTTCTTGTTTCTTCTTTTCCAATCCTTCCCATAATTTTTAGTGTAGTTTGAAAACTTTTAAGTTAAGAATTCAAAAAAAGGAGACGTCACGTGAATTCATGTCCCCAATGGAAAAAAAATTAATGAAAAAAGAATGAGATGCAATAGTAATGATAAACAATATTAAAAAAATAAAATAAAATAAAACTAAAAATAGTGGGAAAATGTACATTGATGTCAATAATTCAAGAACGGAAACTGAAAAAAAAAAACTATCCAAACTAAAAAAAATTATGCATCAAAAAATGGAATAAATCAAGGATAAAGGTACAAAAGCTTTCTACACTTATTCAAGTGAAAATACATTTGGCCGCTTGATTATATTTTGATTTAATTGTTATATTAACTGCTTGTTTTTTTTTATTTGTTCCATTTTTTACTTCTATATCTATAACTTCCATCTTTCTAAGTCATTTTGAGAAAGAGTATAATTTGTTAAAACCTAAATTCAATTTTTTTTTCACTCTACTCCTCCAACAGCAGATTTAAAAACCAAATAACGACAAAATCAACTTATGAATGTTTTTTGCCACCTAGGACAATGGACTGAAAACACAAAAAAATTTAACAAAATGTTGACAAAACCAGGTAGAGGAACATTCTCCACTCTGACACACATCTCTCAGCCTCTCATCGTAAACCATATCTCTTCCTCCCCCGCCATCATTGCATATCTCTCCCTCTACCCCCCTTTTCTCCACATTTGTGAATTTCCTCTTACCTCCATTCTTCTGTCCATCTCCTCTTAATTCTCCTCTCTCTCTCTCTCTTCTCTCTTCTCTCTCTCTCTCACACACACACACACACTCCCACTTTTTTTCTCTTCTTTTTCTCTCCCTTTCCCTCCTCACTTCCTCTCTCTCTCGCTCTCTCTGCTTCTCTCCCTCTCACGATAGCTCTTTTTCCCCTCTCTCTCTCTCCCTGTCTCGTTTTCTCTCTTATGTGCCTCTTTCAAAAAATCGTATTTTTTCCCCTCTTTCTCTCTCTCCCTCTCTCCCCCTCTCTCTTATACGTTACTTTCAAGAAGACCACATTGAGTTGCCTTTTACGCGTACGGATTCAATCTGCCTGTCCATTTCGTACAGTGTTAGTGTCCGTACAGTGGTCGGCACCGACATTTAGAACCAAAAAAGAGTAACCAGGTGGCTTTTCTTGACTACTTTTTAAGGTTCCCGTTCGTCGACAAATCGGGGACACTGTCGGAAGTACCTCCTTTTGCTGGTACGGATGGAAAGTACATCATGTGATTGTCTCTGTCGTTTTCGTAAGTCCATTGTGACCTGTCAGCTTCGGATATTGATTTCTGGCCTCGGTCATTGAGTATGCATGACTTGTCCTATTCGTATGTATTTTTTTTAGTCTTAGGACAAAATAGCTAGCCGTTAATTTGTTCTTTTCTGTGGGAGTGACAATCTGGTGTCGGCGTCATTCGCATCGTGAACTCTTCATTACCTGAACTCGGATGTACGGTTTAGATCTGTACGACTAATGCGATCCTGTAGCGATGGACCTCAAGATTAGACGAAGCTCGACTGATATTGAACGGCTGAGATTTATTTATATGTGCAATGGAAACTCCGCATCTGTCTTTTGTGAAAATCATGCACCGACATCCGCTCTGGGAACCTGAGGTCCGTATTTTCTATTTTGTTGACGAAAATGAGCTGGCACTAGGTATGAACGGCCTACATAGAGTCTGTACGGATTGCATTTAAAAGATGGATACAGCCTATATGTAAGGCAGTACGGATTACACATTAAGATATGTGCTGACTATATGTAGATCTGTACGGACTATATACCTTGTGATTAACATTTTGTTGTTGTTTTTTTTTTTTTTTATGTCTCCATTTTATGAAATGGCGCACAAATTTGTCCGTTCATAATTTGCCGAGTGGAAATATTCAAGCAAAATGTAAAAAAATGTACGGAAAAACAGAAATATGTGAAAAAAATGAAATTACAGCTATTTTTCGCGTTAAATTTTATTTTTGGGATGAACCAAATTGGGCGAATCAGTTTCCTTTTTATGAAGGCTAAGGGTATGTCCCCATGTGAATAAGTAAGGGTTTTTTTCTGTCGTTTTCCTGTAAAACTTAGCGCCGTATTGCCAAAGTTGCAGCCGTACGAAGGAATCGAAAATTTGTAGAGTACAATTTGCGTTATCCTCTAACTTAGGATGTACGAAAATTTGTCGTCTTGTGTTTTTCGACCCACTTCCACGACAAAAAACATCATCTTCAACCTTACGTTTAAAACACATGCGCGATGTGTTTTAAAACTAGGTATTTTCGATAAAAAAATAAGAACATGTATTCGCACGTGCCGTAATTTTCGAAAATTTTCATACGATTTCCAAGGACAAAGAAAAGTACAGAATTCGTTATGTTTTGTCCGTTTACGTTCGAATACGACGAATAAAAGTAAACAATTTCTTTGGTTTTGTCCGTTTTCGTCTCGTTATGTTTTGTCCGTTTACGTTCGAATACGACGAATAAAAGTAAACAGTTTCTTTGGTTTTGTCCGTTTTCGTCCAGTACAGGTTTCTTTTTTGCGGGCTCTTCAAATTCCGATGCCATTTCACGTCGACCGGATAGGAGACGCGAAGGCAAAGCGCCTCGTCTTCAACCGTGAAACGGCACATGCCGGAAGGCGTTACGTCTACAATGTCACTGTAAGACATGCGACGTCACAAGTAGTTCCAAAAAGTAACGTGCGACCACAAATTATAAACGTTGACAACCGTCACAGGTATTGTCGACGTATACAATCGTCACAAGCGTAAGTTACGATTTTGTCCTTACAGACACAGGGACACTTGAAAACCGGGTCCGGCGGATCCACGCCAACATACAAAGTAATTTCGCTAAATTACAAGTACATGGGGACATACCCTAGGAGCGTTTCGTAAAATTTTCTCGGGAAATGTTGGCCAATCAGATTGTTTATTTGTTATTTGACACATGTGATAGAATATGAGGTTTCCTGATTTCTCGCGGCTACAGTACCACTGTGCATCACTATTAGCGTTAATAATATTATCCACACTGAAAACATCTTTTATCCGTACACATTTGTCCAATTTTCAATTTAGGACCGCCAATCGGAAGCTCAAATGTTACCTTTCAATCGCAACCGTCAGATTTTACAATCTGACAAATGTATATGGAGAAAAGATGTTTGAAGAGACGAAATAAACATTAACGATAATAGCGATTCACGGTGTAGTATTGTGTTTTCACGATCTCCCAAAAGTCCACTAAATTTGGTACACCGTCAATCGAATCTAGCGTGCATATATTTTTTGTCTCTTAAAACATCTTTTCTCTGTACATACCTGTCGGATTGTGGATCTGGCGGTTGCGATTGAAAGGTTGTATTCTCGGCTTACGAATGGCGGTCCTAAATTGAAAATTGGACAAACGTGTACGGAGATAAGATGTTTTTAGTGGTGAAAAGAACATACACGCTAAATACGATCGACGGTGTAGTGTACTGTAATTTACATCTTCAAACCTAAACCTTCACGGAAATCGGAAAATGTATATATTTCTAAAAAGTTTGTATTTTATTTTGTTTGTTTTCCTTACAATAATTAATACAACGATGTAGTACGTGACGGGATGTGGACGATGGCAGCCTGAAGGAGGCGGGGACGTGAAATTTTCATTGCTCATTAGAATCTCTTTACACTTTACCGTACAGATGAGGTCAGATGAGATCTTACGTCAGCTTGTATATGTAAACGCCCGGAAACCCATTCGAAAAACATCAATTTATTAGTTCAGGTCTTGCAGGAAAATGACTCATTTTTTCCGTATTATAATGCTCAAAAGGTATAAAAAAAGCGTAGTGTAGCGAAAAATCTTGAAGGACGTCGTCTATTTTACAACTTTTGTGCTTATAATACGATTAAAAATGAGGAGTTTCTACACTATTTTCTAATCAACGTTTGAGCTCGCTTTACCCTAGTTCTCTGTACATAATTATTTAAGTCAACGGTTATCCTGTACATTACACCGTGAATCGCTATAAGTGTTATCAACATAATATCGTCGCCTCTAAATTACAACTCTTGGATCTAAATTAGAATAAATAACATCTTTTTTCGTTTACTATATAGGAAAGGTTTAATTGGGTGAAGTTCCATCAAGAATTTATGTAATTGTACGGCCAACGTTATGGCCTATTATATTTTGAACGATGTTACATCTCGTAAAGCTTGTAAAACATGTGTTCTAAATTGAGCGGTACCGCGTAAGTTAAGATGGGATATTGAAAATCGTCGAAGATTTTTCCACAGACCAATTCTAACTTAAAATCTTAACTTTTGTACCATGTGCTTGCGCACCATACGACAAAAATATGTACTCGTTGCAAACGTCTTGTCTTCTACACTAGCTCATTTACTAGAGTTCCTTTTTTTTCGTGTGACGAAAAAGCGTTGCCAAAAATAGTGCGAGGAAAGAGTGTTATCAGATTAATTTTGTGTTGTCGATTAGATTTTGGAAGGTACTTATCATGTGCAAATTTGAGAATCCCAATGGTAGCCCATCGTGACACAAATCATAAGTTTATAGTGTGTCATGACTCTTTGATTATTGTAACATGCAACCCACCTCCTCAAGGTGGGTTGTTTGTTACAAAAAAATTGAAGCGAATGCCTCGCGAATGAATATCCAATGGTCATCGTTACCTCCCAGTCCTTTAGAGAATATTGGCAATATTTTCTTTAATGATGTTCTCGGATAAAAACAATATAAGTGGTACAACATAGTAAGTAGAGGTCCAAATTTGTGTCAACCTCACTTTTCATCAAAATGTGCTAGTCTGTATTAAGATTTCTCGTTATTTTAGGTGAAACTGCATAAAAACTGTTAGATAACGACGTTGACAAGAGAAAGTGAGTGGCTTCGATACGAGAAAGCGCACTGCAATTTGATTCAGTGATAAAGATGGGGAGAATAGCGTGAACTGTTCGCACTTTTTGAAACCTCTACAATGTGAGCACAAGCTATAGCGACTACAATATGAGAATGTGTTTTCAAGTTAGTTTTTGATGTGTAAATTAGCGTTAATGTTTTGTTGGCGTTAGGTCCTTGAACTCAAAATAAAGTTTATAACACTATTTGTTTCGTAACACTAATAATTTACTTACACTAATAGCTATTTAGGGTGTACTTTACACCAAAATATTCTCCCGGAAATCAAAATTGAATTGAAAATTATTACGGTTTCACTGCAGGTGTGAATTTCACTATTGACTGAAGGTGCAATATTGTTCCACAAGGCCACTACTCGCACTATATGCATATTATATTGACTTTGGGCTTACTATTTTGCACATTAAAGCTAAGATTTACGAACCAATGGAGCCCAGACAAGCTGTGGTATTGTTCGTACTTCGTACCTTCCGACTATATTAGGTACAGGACTCTGGACTCTGGACCGCAAAGACCACTGATTACAATTTGGACGGACCGACAAGAAAAACGTGGTCTAGAGGCTAAAGCAAACGGTAAAAACCGATCATTCACGGCCTGTGGGCCAGCCTCGTCCTTTATTCCCTGATACCAGTACATCAAATAGTGTGGAATGCTAATCATTGGAGCTTCAGGGCTTGACCCCTGAAATCCAGCGCGTGAGCTCTGTTATTTGAACGGTCCAGATCTCAAGCATCGCAAAGTGTCAGTTTTAGTGTTGTCGTACGAAACCGTACAGGGCTCCAAGTTGCATCAGTGCGACTTTTTGTAACTATATCCAAGTTCTTGGGGGCGCGATGACGTACAGAATCTCCGATTGTACAAAATAATCTTGAACACGTGGCTGTCGGTGGTCGCAATGCCGCCAATTGATTTGCTTACGCTTCTTTTAAATATGACGTATCTCATATTTGTCAGTTCAGAATTTGTCCTGGAAGATCGTAGGGAATACGTATGTGTACTCCTTTTAAATTGTAGATAGCGTCGACACGGATGCAAAATGTTTAGAGCCATGTACGGATGAAAAATGTTTAGAGCCATGTACGGATGAAAAATGTTTAGAGTCATGTACGGATACAAAATGTTTAGAGACATGTACGGATGCAAAATGCTTATAGCCATCGAATCAGCGAATCTCAATGATTGACCGAAACGGCTGTAGTCCAAATACGTCTCGATACAATAATTGAAAATTATTCTGAAACCAATCACAGACGCTCATATTTTGGTCCAGCGAGTCAGCGTCAGCTACATATGGAGAGTTATAACTACTGTACTGTAGATTGGACGTCCTTCAAAGTGCCATTAAGGATCTTTGGTAATTGGGAGATCGGAGGTTCCTAACTGCCATTTTTTACGCACCGTGACAAAACACGCAAAAGACTTTGAGGTTTCATCTGCCCGGATTTCTCGGGCACCGGCAAATGCACAACTTTCGAAGTAGCTCAAAAAGTAAGCAAAGCTGTCGGTTGTTTTGTCTTTTATTGTGATGGCATTAGAAATCTAATCGCGAATCACACATAGAACTTAAACTCAAATTAAAGGACGACGTGATACGGATAAATTAACTCGCACGAAACGAAATAAACTTCGTACACGATAATAAAACGGACCCGCGTAAAAATATCAATGAAACTAAATGATGCGAAATAAACTTCGTACACGATATTAAAACGGACCCGCGTAAAAATATCAATGAAACTAAATGATGCGAAATAAACTTCGTACACGATATTAAAACGGACCCCAGTAAAAATATCAATGAAACTAAATGAAAAATATGCGCGTCGTTACGCGCGACCAAATCAGGCCACAATTCGCGATTAGATTTCAATTTTGCTGCTAAGTTAAAAGCCAGCATGGTCACGTAAAGTGAGAAAGTGTCTGCGCGCAGCAGTTTTATTTACATGTGGTTGCCACAGTTTTAATTCCGTAAACTTTGGCCGGCCTTGCGAATTGTTGCTTTTTTTATGACGGTCGACGATCGTAAGGTCGGCAATTTCTTACCGGTTGTTACGATTTTTCGAAGTCATAAGTTGTTCGACGGATTGACCGTCAAATTTAAACTGAACGGATATGTACCTTGTACTAATCTGTACTTAAAACGTACAATTTTTGACAAGCTACAATCTGTACTTAAAACGTACAATTTTTGACAAGCTACAATCTGTACTTAAAACGTACAATTTTTGACAAGCTACAATCTGTACTTAAAACGTACAATTTTTGACAAGCTACAATCTGTACTTAAAACGTACAATTTTTGACAAGCTACAATCTGTACTTAAAACGTACAATTTTTGACAAGCTACAATCTGTACTTAAAACGTACAATTTTTGACAAGCTACAATCTGTACTTAAAACGTACAATTTTTGACAAGCTACAATCTGTACTTAAAACGTACAATTTTCGACAAGCTACAATCTGTACTTAAAACGTACAATTTTCGACAAGCTACAATCTGTACTTAAAACGTACAATTTTTGACAAGCTACAATCTGTACTTAAAACGTACAATTTTTGACAAGCTACAATCTGTACTTAAAACGTACAATTTTTGACAAGCTACAATCTGTTTTAACATTT
>JBBHKE010002506.1:12312-47077 GCA_037447655.1 Zygnema cylindricum | reverse complement strand
CCCCCCCTTACCTCCTCCCCCCCTTACCTCCTCCCCCCCCTCCAGAGCATTCTCAGAGCCCAGATCCCACGCCCCCCCCCTCTAGAGGGTCCCCCTAGGTGGGGGGGGGGAGGGAGGGGATTGGAGGGGGGGGGGGGGGGGGGGAGAGGGGTTTGCACCTGGCGGTGTTCCAGAGGCAGGACACAGAGAAATGCAGTTTGAAGTATCAACGGAAAACTTTGAACAGAAACATGGAGCATGGAGCAGGTATGGGCACACATGGAGGTATGGGACGATCTTATCCTCCTCCCCCCACATGAAAAAATGCTCACATGGAATTTTTTTTTGGGGAGAAGAGCATCCACCAAATTGGGGAGAGACGATATAATGGGAAAACAAATAAAAACGTTTTTACCGCCAGTGGTAGTTTGGCGGGTGGCAGTTCAAAACCGTTTAACTGTTTCCGTTCACCACCACACATATAACCGTTTGATAGGTTCCTGCCAAAACCAAGGGAGAGGGGGTTTCAGGGGACAGGGGGGGAGGGGACAGGGGCTCCCCGAGGGGAGGGGCATGCATGGCAGGGGGCATGGGGAGGGGATGGGGGATGGAAGGGGTTGGAGGGGTTTGGGAGGAGGAGGGGTTTGAGTGTTTGAAGGGTTTTGGGAGGGGGGGTTTGAGGGAGGGGTTTTGAAGGGGGGGGGTTTGAAGGGGGGGGCGATTGGAAGGAGGGGGTTTGGAGACTTTCCACCTTTACCTGAAGTGACATTGCACCATCGAGACCCCTTCAAAAAAAAACCGTACAAGGTGCATGCGGACAATAGCAAACAATCCTGTACTTTTTCGGACACTGTATGCCTCTATGATTTTCAGTACAAGGATATGGACACTACGCGTCCTCGTAATTGACAAACAGTACATTACAATTTTGACTGCCGGCCCAGCGACCTGCGAGATGCCTTCAAAAATTCTACAACTTGTCTCTTCTTGGATCTTCTTTTTTTGTCTACATTGTCGCGTTGACGATTTTCACCTGGAGACACCGCGGCCACATTTTGAAAGCTCAATTTTTTTTTCGGCAAAAATAATCGACATATTTCTACGGTAAGCGCATTAAGGACAGAGGACCGTAGGCTCTTTCAAATGCCGCAAAAGCCGCGTAAATTTTTGCGCCTTTCCGCTTTGTAAGGTTTCTTTGGGTCCTTACCCCATCGTTCCCCTCCTGCTGCTAGAGCTTCAATGCTCTTTCCTCCTCTCCTAATCTCCATTGTGTTTTCCTGCACGAGTATCATCTTGACCATTGTGTTCCATTTCCATGAACTATCATGCATTTCCTGTTCGAACTCATCTGGTAACTTCATGATAAGGGTGTTAACTTTCATTTTCATTGTACCTGTCCACCCGACAATTTGTATCTCCATATACAAAGAAGAAAGATCATTACACTAATGTAGCATCTTTCCTCCTTTGTAAGTGTAACTCACTAGCTTTTACTCAGCCAACTAGAGCTCCTGAATAGTTCCATCTCTATAAATCTCCACCAAACTCACCCACAACTCCTCGGCCTTGTAAATGTGAAGATGAGGGGTGACCAAAGCTTGAGTGAGGTGCTTCAGAATGAAGTTCTTGGCAGCCATGTTTACATCCTCCCACATTTGAGTATCGTTCTCCGCGGTCTTCACGGTTGCCGCTCCAGGTATTCTGGTAATAAGAGTGAGGGGTGTCTCCTTCTCTTTCCCCTTTTCGGACACACTATTGTCCCCATCACCTGCCTCCTCCGATGAGGCAGCCGTTGCTGCAGGAAACCTTACTCCTCCAAATCCTAGTGGAGTTCCCGAAGGTGGACGTTTCACTTGTCCATTGAGGATACCCCAATATCGTTTTTCGCACAAATCTCCCATCATCATGGATTCCCAATAGATGAACCCAGATCCTTTGAAGGTAGGCACCCTAGAGGGTGGGCCCATAACCTAAAACTCTGTGTCCTCCATTGGACTACAAAGTACAAGAAGCCTCTAGATAGTTATTAACTAACCCACTTTCAATGGCAACCACTACTACCCAAAAATACAAACAGACAATTTGATTGCACCTCTGTGGAGCTTGGACTCCCTTGAGTCCGTAAGAAAAAGAATCTCTGAAAACGCCAAACCAGACGATAAGTTATAAGCCGACAAAAATGCCAATTTATACAACCTCTCAAAGAGAGAGAAGACCATCTACCAAATTTTTCTAAGTCCTAGCTCCCTCTCACAACATATTAGTGGCTTCCTAAATTCTGTAGTCCAATGGAGGAAACATAATTGGCAAGTTATGGGCCCACCCTCTAGGGTGCACATCTTCAATGGATCTGGGTTCATCTACTTGGAAGCCATTATGACAAGGGCTTTGTGCGAAAAACGATACTAGGGTATTGTAAGTGGACAAGTGAAACGTCCACCTCAGGGAACTCCACCAAGGTTTGGTGGAATAAGGTTTTTTCGGCAGAAGCTTCTGCCGCAGCAGAGGAGGCAGTTGATGGGGACAACAGTGTGTCCGAAAAGGAGAAAAAGAAGGAGACACCTCTTACTCTTATTGCCCCTATTGCCACAGCACTTGGAGCGGCAACCGTGAAGACCGTGGAGAATGATACTCAAACGTGGGAAGACACCAACATGGCTGCCAAAAAATTCATTCTGAGACACCTCACTCAGGCTTTGGCAAGCCCCCATCTCCACAATTATAAGTCTGAGGAGTTGTGGGTGAGTTTGGTGGCGATCTATAGAACTGGTACTATTTAGGAGCTCCAGTTGTTAGAGCAAAAGTTGGGAAATTATACTTACAAAGGGGGAAAGATGTTAGACTACTGCAATGATCTCTCTTGTTTGTATATGGAGATGGAGAGTGCCGGGTGGACATGTTCAATGAAGATGAAAGTTAATACTCTCATCATGAAGTTACCCGGCGAGTATAAAACATAGTGTACTGAGTACAAAAAATGACTGACTGTTCCTTAAAGTGGAACTGAATGGTCCAAATGATACTTGTGTAGGAGAACATAATTGAGATTAAGAGAGGAAAAAAGAGCATCCAATCTCTAGCTGCAGGAGCAAATCGGTGGGGGAAGGACCAGAAGAAACCGTACAAAGGAGAGAGAGATCAGGCTAGAGGACCGAGTCCCCCAAAGGGTCTTTGTTTTTTTTGCAAAAATCTTGGACACTTCATAGCAGATTGTATCAAGCTCTCAGAGCTGAGGCTCGAAGAGAACCATGGAGAGGGTTCTTCCAGAGGGAAGAATGAGGCCCTTGTGGTCACAAAAGTAAAAAGAAAGACAGAGGAGGAGTCCGTTGAGGAGGAGGATGAGAGGTTCTTTTTGACAAGAGTCTAGAGGAGGAGGAGATCCCTCGGAGACAAAAGTGTGCTCTCGGAGCAATTTGGGAAGCTCCACAGGATTGATGGATAATTAACTAAGGTGCGTCCATGCATATGTGTCCTGATAAGCACCTCTTCACTTAGCTAAGAAAAATCCCTACTGTTGAGATAGAATATGGGGATGGGAGAGTGGTTGTTGAATTTTGTGAAGCATTTTTTAGGTCTGAATTGCTGAGTAGAAAAAGAAAAGGGAAAGCGCAGTCAGTCAACATCCACCCCTCTCTCTATCCCCCATACTTGTTGTAGTCACTGAAGGAGAGAGAGGCAGGCCTAACGAGTGACTTTAAGTCACTCTCAACAAAAGGTTGAGTCCGCATGGCTCGAACATCTGACCGCCAGAGCGCGGCGTAGCCATCTGCTCTAACCAGTCTATCGTAGAAGTTTGCTAGAATACATACGGTATGATTTCTATTAAAAGTGTGTTACGTCCTCTAAACCGATTAATGGAAATATGAATATAAAGACATATAACAAATTAAATACTATGCAAACATGATTCCGCACAAAACAAATGAATTGGACATTTGTTTCGATGGCTGAGACTACATTTTGGTTTTTATCCAACGGCGCACATCATCCCAAAGATCCCGGAGTGGTCACTTTGGCTTTTTGTGACGTGGCATGACCTTGCGCCAAGTGGAGATAACATTTGGTTGCGGGAATTCCAAGGAACCTACGGACAAGTAAAAAGAGGGCACGTGTCCACGTATTAGCCTTGTCGTACATAGGCTTTACAAAAGGTACACCATCAGTAGTAATTTTTGGTACGGTACACTAATATGATTGGTCCGTACTTCACTAGATAAGAGTTATTATAGAAAATTAGGACTTAGTGAATTTTGGTGAAACAGTCACCTCTCCCCTTGAGGGTTTGTATAAAATAGGCATCTTTGCCACCTTATAAAATATCGGCTGGTTGGCCTATTTTCAGTGATTTTTTTTCCTACGGAATCAGGGGAGGCAAGACTACACAAGAGTGCAGTGTGATTGTCAACTTCTTTGCTGGGGCAATAGTGGTTGTGATTGAAAGTGGGTTAGTTAAAAACTACCTAGAGGCTTCCTAAATTTTGTAGTTCAATGGAAGACCTAGAATTCCAGGTTATGGGCCCACACTCTAGGGTGCCCATTTTCAATGGATATGGGTTCATCAATTGAGAAGCCATGATAACAAGGGCTTTGTGTGACGAATGATACAGGGGTATTGTCAGTGGACAATTGAAACCTCCACCTCAAGGAACTCCACTAGGGTTTGGTGGAGTAAGGTTTTTCTGCAGCAGAAGAGGCAGATAATGGAGATAGCGTTGTGTCCAAAAAAGGGAAAGAAAAAGAGACACCCTTTATTTCCACGGCACCCGCAGCGGGGATCGTGAAGACTGCGGAGAACAACATCCAAATGTGAGAAGACACCAACATGGCGGCCAAGAACTTCATTCTCAAACAACTCACTCAAGCTTAAGCAACTCCATATCTTTACGTTTACAAGGCCGAGGAGTTGTGGGTGAGTTTGGTGAAGATCTATAGAGCTGTTAAGATTCACGAGCTCTAGTTGGCAGAACAAAAATTGAGAAATTATACTTACAAAGGGGGAAAGATGTTAGACTATTGTAATGATCTCTTGTTTGTATATCGAGATGGAGAGTGCTGGGTGGAACGGTACAAAGAAGATGAAAGTTAAAACTCTCATCATGAAGTTATCCGACGAGTATAAGAATATATTGTACCGAGTACAAGAAATGACTAACAGTTTATGGAAGTAGAATATAGTGGTTCGGATGATACTTGTGCAGGAGAACACAATTGAAATTTGGAGAGGTGGAAAGAGCGTTCAAGCTTTGATTGCCGGTGGTAACAGGTAGATACAGGACCCGATAAAGCCATACAAAGGAGAAAGAGATCAGCCTGGGGGACCAAGACCCCTCAAGGGTCTTTGTCATTTTGGCAAAAGGCCTAGACACTTCAAAGTGGATTGTGTCAAGCTAGGGAAGTTGAGGCTCCAAGAGAATCGTGGATGGGGTTCTTCAAGAGGGAAGAAAAATGCACTTATGGTAAAACAAGTAAAAGGAGAAACCGATGACGATTCCTTTGAGGAGGAGGATGGGGAACTTTTTCTTAAAGAGAGTCTGGAGGAGAAAGAGTTTATTCAAATACAGAAGTGTGCTCTTGGAGCAATTCGGGAAGCTCCATAGGAAGGATGGATCATCGACTCAGGTGCATCCATGCATATGTGTCGTGATAAGGACCTCTTCACTAAGCTAAGAAAAATCCCTATTGAAGAGATAGAAAATGGGGATGGGAGAGTGGTTACTACAGATCCAGTGGGGTCAGTGGATCTAAAAGTCCTAGTGGAGGGTAAGACATATATACTCACCTTCTCAAATGTACTCTACATTCCTTAGCTGAGTAAAAATCTTGTCTCAACAACTGTGTTACAAAGAAGATGATATTGTACCGAGTACAAGAAATGACTGACAGTTTATGGAAGTGGAATATAGTGGTTCGGATGATACTTGTGCAGGAGAACACAATTGAAATTTGGAGAGGTGGAAAGAGCGTTCAAGCTTTGATTGCCGGTGGTAACAGGTGGAGACAGGACTCAATAAAGCCATACAAAGGAGAAAGAGATCAGCCTGGGGGACCAAGGCCCCTCAAGGGTCTTTGTCATTTTGGCAAAAGGCCTAGACACTTCAAAGTGGATTGTGTCAAGCTAGGGAAGCTGAGGCTCCAAGAGAATCGTGGATGGGGTTCTTCAAGAGGGAAGAAAAAGGCACTTATGGTAAAACAAATAAAAGGAGAAACCGATGACGATTCCTTTGACTAGGATGGGGAACTTTTTCTTAAAGATAGTCTGGAGGAGAAAGAGATCCCTCAAATACAGAAGTGTGCACTTGGAGCAATTCGGGAAGCTCCACAGGAAGGATGGATCATCGACTCAGGTGTATCCATGCATATGTGTCGTGATAAGGACCTCTTCACTAAGCTAAGAAAAATCCCTACTGTAGAGATAGAAAATGGGGATGGGAGAGTGGTTACTACAGATCCAGTTGGGTCAGTGGATTTAAAAGTCCTAGTGGAGGGTAAGACATCTATACTCACCTTCTCAGATGTACTATACATTCCTCAGCTGAGTAAAAATCTTGTCTCAACAACTGTGTTAGATGACAAAGAGTTTAATGTCTTTTCGAGAAAAAAAGTATTTACAGCTAAGTATGAGGATGAAGTCTACTTCACGGCAGATAAGGGTAACTAAGGAATGTTTAACTTTAACCTAAGTAATGAAAAGAAGAATGCTTCTTATGTTGGTGTTCCAAAGTTGATGATTTGGCATAAACGGTTGGGGCATGTGCATTTTGATAGGTTAGGGGGAATCAAAGAGTTTGATATAGTAAGAGGCATTCAATTTGGTGATAATGAAATGGTGGATGATTGTGGTGTGAGTGCACAAGGTAAGGCTCACAGAATTCCCTTTCCCAAAACCGCCACATATAGGGGGGAAAAAGTACTAGATCTGGTCCACACAGATATCTAGAAACCTGCAAAAGTACCTTCGATCGGAGGGAAGAGGTTTATGTTGACAATGACCGATGTCTGGTCAAGATACTCTACAGTCTACTTCCTAAAAACAATGTCTGAAACACCAACTTACTTCAAAGAATATTAAGCCTGAAGAGAGAAGTTGCATTGAACCCCCATTAAGAGAATAACGAGTGATAATCGGGGAGAATATACCTCTAACCAGTTTGAGGAATACCTGAAAGATAAGGGAGTTCAGTACTAGAAAATTGTACCATATAACCCGAAACAAAATTGTAGAAACTAATGGTTTTATTAGTATTTTCTAGGTCTGAAAAGAAATATAGAAGTCGAGGCAGTCTATCTCTAACTTCTCTCTCCAACTCTCAAACTTGTCGCAGTCACTGAGAAATTGGAGAGGAAGCTAGAGCCATGGCTACCTTGGCTATCCTGAGGTTTACAGGAAATTTATATTAGGGTTTATTTATTTAAAGTAAAAGTTATGTGCCGGCGGCAGGATTTGATCCTTGTACCTACCAGCCGGCAGATGAGTTATAGCCGGTAGCCTTAGCCGTTAAGTCTAGCGGTAGTGTTACGTAGCATATAGTTTGATATTTATTTAAATATGTTTACGTGCGATAAACCATTTAACTGAAATGAATTACGGGATATATAGATCCAGTAATATATAATGTACGACTTACGGTACGGACAAAAATCAGTACCGCGCATTTGTTTCGTAAATGAAACAAATACCGCGCATGTATTTATCACGGCTACGATTAAAGCCGAATTTAATCGGACGGCCGGGATTAGCGCCGAGATCGCGGAGGAAGATTTCGGCGGTTTGTGGCCATCGCCACATCGGATGACGCGTGGCGAAATTCCGTTGGATTGTGGAATCTCCGGAGATTATGGCACCGAATCCGGATTTGACATGTGTCGACATTTTGGCCATGTCGTACAATGTCCGTACATAAAGTACACCGGCAGCTGTACTTTTGCGTACGGAACTCAATTTTGATTGGTTCCGTACATCAGTAGATAGAGTCTGTGAGAGAGATAGGACTTAGAAAAATTAGAAGATAGGACCCCCTCTCCCAGAGAGCTTCTGTACAAAAGGTCAACTTTGACCCTCCATAACTTACTGCTCAGGGGAGCAAATTCAGAGATTCTTTTTGCTATCGACTCAGGGGAGTCTTCTCTTCACAAGGGTGAAGTTGGTCAGAGTTTTTGTCCGCCAGGGTGGCAGTTATTTTTGCTTAAACACAAAGGGGTCAGGATTATCTTAGAGGCTTCTTAAAAGCTGTCCACTCCGTGGACTTATGGAGGTCTCAGAGTTTCAGGTTATGGGCCCACCCTCTAGGGTACCAATCTTTAATGGAACTGGCTTCATATACTGGGAAAGTATGATGATAGGAGCTCTATGCGAAAAAAGGTTTTGGGGGATAGTGAGTGGACGATTGGGGCGTCCATCAAGTCTTAGAATTCCTCCAGGGTTTAAAGGAAGCAGATTCACCAGGAAAGAGGATTCACCTTCAACGGAGGAAACAAAGGAAGGAGAGGTGGTGGACAAAAGAAAAGAGAAGGAGGCGACCACACCAATAGCAACTGGTTTAGCATTCATGTCACCTATTCCGAGGAACGAGGAGAATGATACTGAAACCTGGGACTTCAACAATATGGCGGCAAAGCACTTCATCCTACGCCATCTCACTCAAGGACTTGCATGTCCTCATTTGCAGGTAGAGAGGGCATCCGATCTTTGGATGGCTCTCATAGAGATGTACCGAAGTGGTACGATTCAGCAACAACAGTTGGCTGATCAGAAAGTTAAGGAGTATGTATACAAAGGCGGAAATATGTTGGATTTTTGCAATGAGCTTGCTACACTCTTCATGGAGCTAGAGAGTGCGGGAAAAGTTTTTAGTGAAAAAGAAAAGGTTAACTGTTTACTAATGAAGTTACCTGATGTGTTCGAGAACATAGTCAACCGTGTGCAGGACTTGCCGGACTCAAGGTGGATATGGAACTCAGTGGTAGGGATGATTCTCGTTCGAGAGAATACGATTGAGATCCGAAAGGGAGGAAAGAGTGGCCAAGCTTTGGCAACAGCGACCGATTGGAGGAACAAGGATTCCCGGAAACCAGTCGGAAACTATGGGGGTAGGGAGCAGAAAAAACAGGTTGACGAGTTCGAACCAAGGGCTCCCAAAGGTTTATGTCATTTTTGTAAGAAACCGGGGCACTATATGGCAGAGTGCACTAAGCTAACCGAGCTTTGGTTAAAGGAGGGGCAGACCGGTGGTACCCCGAGAGGAAAGAAAAAGGCTGTTGTCACACAGGTACTTGAGGCGGAATCCGAGGACGAGGACGATGAGCTCGTTTTGGATGAGGAGTTGGAGGCGAAAACTGAGGTTGAAATTCCACGAAGGCAGAAATGTGCTTACGATGGATTGAAAGGTGAAGCAGGATGGATTATAGATTCAGGTGCCTCAATGCACATGTGTAAGGATAGACACCTGTTCACTAAGATAAGAAAGATTCCCACCGTAGAGATAGAGTACGGGGATGGGAGGATAGTCACCACTACTCTTGTAGGATCGGTAGACCTGAAAGTGTTAGTAAAAGGAAAGACATCCATATTAACATTCTCCGATGTATTGTTTATTCTGGAGCTGAACAAAAACCTTATCTCTACATCAGTATTAGATGATAAGGGTTTTTTCACTAGCACTAGGGAAGGAGTCTTTACTGCTAGTTTTGAGGAAGATGTCTATTTCATTGCTGAGAAAGGTAGCCATGGGATGTTTAGGCTGATCTTAAGTAATCAAACGAAGAAACTTTATTATGCTGGTGTTCATGATATTATGATGTGGCATAAGAGGCTTGGGCATGTGAATCTAGATAAGCTAAGAAAGATGAAAAAGATGGGAGTGGTGGAAGGGATTCAGTTCAGTGAGAGTGATGATATAAGTGATTGTAGTGGGTGTGCTCAAGGTAAAGCACACAGATTACCCTTTCCAAAAACAGCCACCTACAAGGGAGAAAAACTTATAGATCTAGTACACACAGATATTTGGGGACCGGCTAGAGTGCCCTCACCGGGGGGAAAGAGATTTATGATGACTATAACTGATGATTTGTCTCGGTATTCCCGAGTATATTTTTTGAAAAACAAGTCAGAGGCTGAGGACTGTTTTAGACAATATAAAGCATGGAGCGAAAAACTCCATGAAACTCCAATCAAGAGAGTAAGGAGTGACAATGGTAGAGAGTATACTTCTAACCAGTTTGAGGATTTTTTGAGGGAAGATGGGGTTCAACACCAAAAGACAGTTCCTGAAAATCCGGAATAGAATGGGGTAGCTGAAAGGTTAAATAAAACACTAAGTGATAGTGCTAGAAGTATGTTGTCGGATAAGAAGATAGGAAAAAGGTTTTGGGCAGAAGCAATGATCTGTGCTAATTACCTCAAAAATAGAGTTCTTACTTTTGCTATAAAAGATCAAACACCTTATGAGAGATGGACAGGCCGGAAACCAGACTTATCTCATTTAAAGGTGTTCGGCAGTCAAGTATTCAGTCTAGATACAGATCGGTCTAATTGGAAGCTAGATCCTAAAGGAAAACCGGGATACTTATTAGGATATGATGAGGATGTAAAAGGATATAGAGTTTATGATCTAAAAAGAGAAGATATAATCTTAGTAAAGCATCTAGTAGTTATGGATGAAGGAAAGTCTGTGGATCCCTTCAAATATACAAAGTCAGTAAAAATCAGATTTGAGTCAGAAAATTCTGATGACTTTGAGCTTCCTAACTATCCAGGTTTTAGAGACGATGACATTCTTGCAGGAACAAATCAGACCGAAAAGGACTCGGCTGTGGAAACTCCAGTGACAACTCTTCTCGAAGCGGAAGACGTGGTGGAAATTGATTCGGAATCAAGGGATATGGGAGAAGCCGAGTTTGTTCGAAAGAATCCACGAGAACCATCTATTCCGGCCTCAGATTTTGAGGGGGGGAGGAGAAGTAGCAAAAGAATGCAAGAAAAACAAGTTAATAACAAGGTAACTAAACTATCTCATCAAGAAGAACCTCAAACTTATCGAGAGGCGATGACTTGTCCAGAAAGAAACCGGTGGAAGACAACCATCAATGAGGAGATGGCTTCAATCATGGCAGCCGATACTTGGGAGCTGGTGGACTGTCCACCTAACCGAAAACCAATCGGTTGTAAGTGGGTTTTCAAACTAAAACTGAACCCAGATAACACAATCGAGCGCTACAAGGCCAGATTTGTGGCAAAGGGATTTACACAAAAGGAAGGAATTGACTACGAGGAAACCTTTGCCCCGGTGGTCAGATTTCCCTCCGTTCGCATACTTCTCAGTTTAGCAGCGGCGGAAGACATGGAAGTGCACCAGATGGACATCAAAATAGCCTTTTTGCATGGAGAATTGGAAGAGGAGATCTTCATGCGACAACCCGAAGGGTTTGTGGAAGAAGGAGAGGAGAGTAAGGTATGCCGGCTGATTAAATCTCTTTATGGTTTCAAACAAGCGCCTCGACAGTGGAATAAGAAGCTTGATGAGTTTCTTACCGGTCTAGGATATATTCGGATCAGCTCAGATCACTCAATCTATGTTTTCGAAGATGAGGAAGGTTTTATATTTATTGCAATTTATGTTGATGATTTGCTTGTTTTAAGTAAATCAATGGAAAAAATTAATAAAGTGAAAACCGATCTTAAGGGGAGATTTGAAATGAAGGATATGGGGGAAGCAAAATATATTTTGGGAATTCAAGTAGAGAGAGACCGAAAAAGAAAAATTATATGATTGACTCAAAAAGAAGCAATAGGGAACATGCTTGAAAAATTTCAAATGGATAAAGCTAATAGTTGTACAACTCCAATGGAATTGAAGAAGGGAAGTGAGGGGAATGAGGAAGAAGGAGTCATAGTCTTAGACGAGGAATTATCTCCTGATGAACAGAAGTTCATGCAGACTATTCCTTACAAGCAAGTAGTGGGAAGTCTAAACTATTATATGAAATGTACCCGGCCGGATTTAGCTACAGCTGTAGGAGTGCTGAGTAGAAGTCTAAATGCTCCCACTAAGAAGGATTGGGAGGCAGCTAAGAGAGTCCTTAGATACTTCGTAGGAACTAGGGATTTATGGTTGCATTTGGGTGGGGAGAATACTGACATCACTACTTGGAGTGATGCCAGTGATGGTGATGCTCCGATGAGGAGATGTACTTCTAGATATGTATTATATGTGGGTGATGGGGCTTGCTGTTGGAGTAGCAAACAGCAAAAGGTTATTGCTCAGTCCACCATGGAGGCTGAGTATATGGCCTCTTGCTCTGCTGTAAAAGAATTGATGTGGGTCAAGTCTTTGCTTGGTGAGCTTGGTCACCTTAAGAGTGGTGTGCAGAAAATATTTTGTGATAATCACGCACCAATCGCTATTTCTGCCAATCCTAAACACCATTTTAAAGCCAAACACATGGACATCAGACTCAGCTTTGTTAGAGAGAAAGTAGAAAACAAAGTAATCAGTTTAGAGTACCGACCAGATAGTGTGATGGTAGCAGATATGATAACCAAACCTGTGCCTTCCCCTAAGCTAATTTTTTTGCAAGGAGAAGTGTGGTCTGAAATTAAAGATTGACTAGAAAATAAAGGGAGTGTAGAAACTAATGGTTTTATTAGTATTTTCTAGGTCTGAAAAGAAATATAGAAGTTGAGGCAGTCTATCTCTAACTTCTCTCTCCAACTCTCAAACTTGTCGCAGTCACTGAGAAATTGGAGAGGAAGCTAGAGCCATGGCTACCTTGGCTATCCTGAGGTTTACGGGAAATTTATATTAGGGTTTATTTATTTAAAGTAAAAGTTATGTGCCGGCGGCAGGATTTGATCCTTGTACCTACCAGCCGGCAGATGAGTTATAGCCGGTAGCCTTAGCCGTTAATTCTAGCGGTACTGTTACGTAGCATATAGTTTGATATTTATTTAAATATGTTTACGTGCGATAAACCATTAACTGAAATGAATTACGGGATACATAGATCCAGTAATATATAATGTACGACTTACGGTACGGACAAAAATCAGTACCGCGCATTTGTTTCGTAAATGAAACAAATACCGCGCATGTATTTATTACGGCTACGATTAAAGCCGAATTTAATCGGACGGCCGGGATTAGCGCCGAGATCGCGGAGGAAGATTTCGGCGGTTTGTGGCCATCGCCACATCGGATGACGCGTGGCGAAATTCCGTTGGATTGTGGAATCTCCGGAGATTATGGCACCGAATCCGGATTTGACATGTGTCGACATTTTGGCCATGTCGTACAATGTCCGTACATAAAGAACACCGGCAGCTGTACTTTTGCGTACGGAACTCAATTTTGATTGGTTCCGTACATCAGTAGATAGAGTCTGTGAGAGAGATAGGACTTAGAAAAATTAGAAGATAGGACCCCCTCTCCCAGAGAGCTTCTGTACAAAAGGTCAACTTTGACCCTCCATAACTTACTGCTCAGGGGAGCAAATTCAGAGATTCTTTTTGCTATCGACTCAGGGGAGTCTTGTCTTCACAAGGGTGAAGTTGGTCAGAGTTTTTGTCTGCCAGGGTGGCAGTTATTTTTGCTTAAACACAAAGGGGTCAGGATTATCCTAGAGGCTTCTTGGAAGCTGTCCACTCTGAGGACTTATGGAGGTCTCAGAGTTTCAAAAATGGGGTAGCTGACAAGTTTAAGCGAACACTAGGAGATAGTGTATTAAGTATGTTGGCCGACAAGAAAATATGAAAGAGATTTTGGGCAGAAGCCATGAACTGTGCCAACTATATTAAGATTATAGTCCTTACCTCAACAGTAAAAGGAATGACACCTAATGAGAGATGGGTTAGAAGGAAACCAGATATCTTTCACCTTCAAGTATTCGGTAGTCATGTTAACAGTATAGATACAGATAAGAAATACTGGAAACTAGATGCCAAGGGAAAACCTAGATATTTTGTGGGATATGATGAGGATGTCAAGGGATAAAGAGTCTATGACTTAGCAAAGCAAAAAATCATTCTGGTCAAACACCTAGTCGTCAAGGATGAGGGAAAATCAATTGATCTCTTCAATTATACCAAGAAGATAAGAATCACGTTTGAGTCTGAAAGTGAGGAAAACTCAGTTTTTCCCAAAAAAGACATAAGTGAGACAGTGATCGCAGATTCAAAGGAGATCCTGGATACAAAAGACCCACGGAACACCTCACATATTCCTATGGACTTCGAGGAGAAATAACAAGAGGAACCGCAACCGGCTTTCACGGATAGGAGAGGAGATGAGACAGAAAAGAGAAACCCAAGATTTCCTCCATTATAGCCTCACAGTTTGAAGGAGGGAGAAAGAGCATCAAAAGAATACAAGAGAAACATACTGCTCATAAGGTAACTCAGCTATGTCATCCTGATGAACATCAATCATACTTAGAGGCAGTAAACAGCCCAGAAAAGACAGATGGATTAGAGCCATAAATGATAAGATGGCTTCCATCATGGAAGCAAATACTTGGGAACTAGCGGATTGTCCTCTAGACAGAAAACTTATTGGCTATAAATGGGTATTTATACTAAAATTGAACCCAGATAATACCATTGACAGATATATAGCTTGTTTGGTAGCAATGGGGTTCACCAAAAAAGAAAGGATTGATTACGAGGAGACGTTTGCTCTAGTTGTTCGGTTCCTCTCAGTAAGGATACTCCTTAGTCAAACAACATCGGAAGACATGGAAATTCATCAGATGGATATTTAGACCGTATTTCTCAATGTTGAGCTAGAGGAAGAAATCTTCATGCGACAACCAAAAGGATTCGTTGAAAATGGGGAAGAGAACGAAGTCTGCAAGCTCATAAAGTCCTTACATGGACTTAAGCAGGCTCCCGACAGTGGAATAAGAAACTAGATGAATTTCTCACTGGACTAGGATATATCCGGATCAGCTTCGACCATTGTATCTATATGTTTGAAGATGAGAATGGTGTGATTTATATTGCAATTTATGTGGATGATCTGCTGGTGTTAAATAAGTCTTTGGAAAAGATCAATAAATTAAACAAAGATATTAGAAGCAAATTTGACATGAAGGATTTAGGGTAGGCGAGATAAATTTTGGGAATTCAAATGGAAATAGATAGGGGGAAAAGGATCATTAGACTTACTCAAAAAGAAGCAAAAGTTAATATGCTTGAAAAATTCCAGATGGAAAAAGCTAGCAATTCTACCACTCCCATGGACTTGAAGAAAGTAAGTGATGGGAGTGTAAAGGGAGGGGTGATAATCTTAGATGATCAAATAAGTTCAAAAGAGAGAGAGAGTTTATGAAGTCTAACCCTTAGATACAGGTCGTAGGAAGTCGAATATACTTCATGAATTGTACCAGGCTGGACATAGCGGAAGTAGTTGGAGTACTCTGTAGGAGTCTTAATGAACATAGGAAAAGTGATTGGGAGGCAGCCAAGAGAGTCATGAGATATCTCGTGAAAACCATAGAGTTATGGTTGCATTTGGGACAGAAGCACACTGCTATCACTACTTCGAGTGATGCTAGTTCTAGGGATGCACCTATGAGAAGATGCACTTCTGGGAATGTGTTATATGTGGGGGAAAGGGCTTGCTGTTGGAGCACCAAACAATAAATTGTGGTTGCTCAGTCTACTATGGAGGTTGAGTATATGGCTTCTTGTTCTAGTGTGAAAAAATTGATGTGGGTCAAGTCTTTGTTAGAAGAACTGAGGTATACCAAGGAGGGAGTGCATGAAGTCTTTTGTGATAATCACGCTTATATTGCAAATGCAGCCAATCCAAAACATCATTTCAAAGCTAAACATATGGACATAAGATTGAGCTTCCTGAGAGAAAAAGTTGAAAATAAAATTCTAAATCTTTTGTGTTGGTTTGATGAAACACTGGTGGCTGACATGATGACCAAACGTGTGCCCTCTCCCAAGTTAAAATATTGTAGGGAAAAATATGGATTGAAAGAAAAGTTAAAATTAGACTAGAAAATAAGGGGAGTTTTGAAATCACTAGGTTTATAAAGTTATTTTTTGGTTTGAATAGCTTAATAGAAAAAAAAAAAAGCGCAGGTAGTCTGCCTCTATCTCCTTTCTCTATCCCCCCTACTTGTTGTAGTCACTGAAGAAGAGAGAGAGTAGTGGAGCCATGGCTGCCTCAGCTCCTTTAGGCAGGAATAAAAAGTGACTTAAGTCACTCTCAACAAAAGGTTGAGTCCAGTAGAACTAGAACCTTCGACCGGCAGAGCGAGGCGTAGCCGTCAGCTCTAATCGGTCTGTCGTAGAAGTTTGTAGAAGTACATAGGGTATGATAAATACTTAAACTGTGTTACACCCTTTAATCCGGTTAGCAAAATTACGAATGAAAAAACATAGAACTAGTTAAATACACTACGAACATGATACCGCACGAAACAAATAAATTGGGCATAAGTTTCGACGACTAAAATGAAATTACGGTTTTTATCTAACGACGCATATCACCGCCAAGATCCTGGAATGGTCACTTTGGCATTTTGTGATGTGGCATGACTTGGCGCGACGTGGAGATAAAATTTGGTCGCAGGAATTCCGAGGGACATAAGAACAAGTAAAAAATGGACACGCGTCCACTTAATGGCCTTATCGTACATAGGCCGTACAGAAAGTACATCGGCCGTAGTACTTTTCTGTACTGCACCGTTTTATGATAGGTTTGTACTTTCAGTAGATAGGGGTTGTGAGAGGGAATTAGAAGTTAGCAAATTTTAGTAGACAGTCACCTCTCTCCTTGAGAGATTTTATAAATGGGCATCTTTGCCACCCCATAACTAATTTGTTGGTTGGATGTTTTTAGTGATTGTTTTTCCTACGGACTCAAGGGAGTCCAAACTGCACAAGGGTGCAGTCAGATTATCAACTTGTTTGCCATGCAGTAGTTGTTGTGGTTAAATGTTGGTTAGTTAAAAACTACCTGGAGGCTTCTTGAATTCTGTAGTTTAATAGAGGACACAAAATTGCATCCTCCCCTCTCCCTCACCTCTATTTTCAAAACTCCCTCCCTCTCTCTCCCTCTCTCTCTCCTCTCTCTCTCTCCCTCTCTCTATCCGAATCTTTCTATATATTTATATATAAAATACGTGGGGATCTTGGCTCAGGTATCACCGATAATGGTTCAACTTGATCAAAAATTAGAAAAAACATTACTAAGAGATCATAAAGCAAAATAACATCCACATTTTACGAAAGAGAATTTTCAATCAGCTCGTAGATATGAATAGTTAACAAATAGGAAGTACTGTTCGTGAAAAGATTCTATTATTAAATTTGATCTTTAATCTTTACTCTCCCAATATCTAAATGTTTTGAATGTTGTATAAATAAGTGGATTGATTAAGTTGTTTTGCCTTTTGCTTCAATAAACATTTGGATCCGTTAATAATTTGTCTTCATAATTATAAGATACATCTTAGAGAAATGATGTGCTCACATATAAATTTTGTGGGTACTATAGCCTCCCACATAATACACAACTACTCCAATAATTGATACACCCAACAGCACAATAGGTTTCAGATTTTATTGCTAGGCATTAATTATAACTGACCTCACTCTTTTGAGGACAAGACTCTTTTGAGTTGAACACAAAAAGAAACACTGAGAAATCTCATCTGAGCTGATAGTGATGGGCCCTATGGGCTCCATTGTCCCACAGAATTTGCAGATCACTTAGTTAATCTAGATAGTGCCAACTCTAAGTTTATATAAACCCAAATGATTGACCCCTTCACAATCAACACCCCATTATTGCTTCACCCTTGTGAAAAAAGACTTTCTGTGTGCTCAGTTCCACCACTGAATGCAAAGTTAGAATATAAGTTTTGGACACATTCACCCACTTTGAATTTTCCTTAGAAATGCAGCCACCCTGGTAGGCGAAAACTCTGACCAATAACACTTATGTGTAGCCTAAAATCCCTTGGGTTTGTAGCAAAAAGAATCACTGAAAATGGTTATTTAAATTGATAGTTATGGCAGGCCAAAGTTTGTCTTTATACAAGATGCTCTCTAGGAGAGGCGGCTACCTACCACAAATATTTTAAGTCCGAAATCCCCACTCTGAACCCCCTACTATTAAAGTACGACACGAATGAAATTAGTGTAAAGTTTAAGAAGGAACATGTGGCGATGTACTTTTTGTACGGCCATAGTACAGTATGGCCATCCTGTTGACTTCTATCGCTTTGTAAACCGTCATTCCAATCTCCTTAAAATGCGCGTTCTCAACACATGTCGCCACGTGTCATCCGATGATGTCGTTTCTACAAACCGCCAAATCGTTATTCCGTTAACCCGAATTTTCCGTGAGCCGTTCAGTTTGAATTCGTACTTTCATTAACGTCTGTTGAATCAAATATCTTCGACATTTGTTTCATGTGATGCGTATTAATTCAATGCGTTACTATTCCATCTACGTCTGTGAGGTTTCGCCGTCAAATAGATGATATCGCGTAGATATGATTAAATAAATTTCAAACTTGATGTAATCAACGAAGACACCATCCTCTAATGGATAAGGCGTACGTCTGAACCTGTACGGAGGTGGACCGGAGGGACCATGATCAAATCATGGTCTCTCCATTTCCTTTTGCTACACCTTCTATCTCATAATTCTCTCCTCGTTCTTGTCTCCTTGGCTGTCTAGGTAGCCATGGCTATCTTTGTTCTCCAGTGACTACGACAAGTATATAGGAACTTAGACAGACCATCTTACAAACAGTAGACATATACAGACTTAGAAAATACACACATTTCAACCTACGACCATTGTAGGACATGGTCTACAAGGTGACATCTGTCAAATCGGGAGCCATTGTTCCTCCTCCCACCTTTTCCGGTATCAAATAATGTAGCGCCACGTAACACCGCGTGACGCTTTCTTTGAATGTTGCCAAAAGCTCACTTCGGGTGGCGGCTACAATGTTGGCCGTTCGATCAAATATATTTTACACGGTTCAGATTCACGAACGTGCAAATTTTTTTACTCTTTGTTAGTTTAGTGTTTATAAATCGTCGCTTTAATGGTTATATATCTTTGAAACTAGTCTCGTGTATCGTTTCGATAATGCTTTAGTGGATAAGGCTAAAGACTACAAAGTGATCGACATACCCAAGTTCAAATCCCGATCTAGGCAACGTTTTGGTTAAAAATCCTCTACCTCAAAATTTGCCACTTTCTAAATACGGCGGCAGCCATGGCGTGCAACTCACTCTCTCTTTAAATTACAACTAAAATAGATAAGTGAACTATTAACTAACTCTTTTCAACAAAGACCTATCAGACTCTAGGTGGATTTGGAATTCGTGGTAGAAATGATTATTGTGCGATAGAATACCATAGATATCACAAGGGAAGGAAAGAGTGGACAAGCATTTGCTGTTGGAACTGATTAAAGAAGCATGGACTCAAAGAAACCCTTCGAAATTTATGGAGGAGGTAGATAAAGAAATCAGTCATATGAGTCTGAACAGAGGGATCCCAAAAGGGGTTGTCACTATGTAAGAAACCAGGGCATTACATGGCGGAGTGCTCTAAGCTAATTCAGCTCCGACTAAAGGAGGGGCATACTAATGGACCATCGAAAGGGAAAAAAAAGGCACTTGGGACGCAATACATGAGGAGGAGTTTGAGGATGGTAGGCTGTTGTTAGATGAAAAAATCGAGGTGAAACGAAGGTCGCAATTCCACGAATATAGAAATGAGCCTATGAAGGATTGACGATGAAACAAGGTGGATTGTGGATTTGGGTGATTCTATGCACATGTGTAAAGATAAACACATGTTCACAAAAATAAGAAAGATTAAAACTGCAGGGATAGAGCACGAGGATGGGAGGGTGGTCACTACTACTTTTGAAGGATCAATAGATGTGAAAGTTTTTGTGGAAAGAAAAACATCCATAGTTACATTCTCTAATGTGTTGTTTATTCCTGAGTTGAACAAAAATCTCATCTCAATATTTGTGTTAGATGATAAAGGTTTTAAAACTACCACTAAAAATAGTGTCTTTACTACTAGTTTTGAAAAGGAAGTTTACTTCACTGCTGAAAAGGGTAGCCAAAGAATGTTTAGGGTGATTCTAAGCAATGTAAAGAACAAACTTTATTATGCTGGTTTTCATGATATAATGTTGTGGCATAAGAGGCTTGGACATGTGCATTTAGATAAGCTAAATAAAAATGAAAAAGATGGAAGTAGTAGAAGAATTCAGATTGGAAAATGTGAGCATCTGAGTGACTGTAGTGGGTGTGCTCAAGGTAAGGCACACAGGTTACCCTTTCCAAAAACAACGACCTATAAGGGAGAAAATGTTATAGATGTGGTACATATAGATATTTGGGGACCAGCAAAAGCGCGTCACCCAGAGGCAAGAGGTTTATGATGACTATCATTAATGATTGGTTTACATATTTAAAAGTATATTTTTTGAAAAATAAATTAGAAGCTCCAGAGTGTTTTAAGCAATATAATATATGAAGTGAGAAACTTCATGAAACCTCAATCAGGAGAGTGAGGGGTGATAATGGGGGGGAGTATACCTCAAACCAATTTGAGAATTTTCTAAGAGAAGATGGAGTATAACATCAAAAGAAAATTCCAAAAAATCTCAAACAAAATGGTGTAGTTGAGAGGTTGAATAGGACACTAAGTGATAATGTCGAGAGTATGTTGTCAGATAAGAAGATACGAAAAAGATTATAGGATGAGGCAATGAATTGCGGTAATTATCTCAAGAATATAGTTTTTACTACGACAGTCAAAGGACAAACACCCTATGAGAAATGGACAGAAAAAAAAAACAGATGTGTCACACTTAAAGGTTTTCGGTAGTCAAGTGTTCATTCTAGATACAGATAGGTCAAACTAGAAGTTAGATCCTAAAGGAAAACGAGGATACCTGCTAAGATGTGATGAGGATGTGAAAGGATATAAAGTTTATGATCTTATAAGGGAAGATATAATTCTAGTTAAGCACCTAGTAGTTATGGATGAATGAAAATCAATAGATCCCTTTAAATATACAAACTCATTTAAAATCAGATTTGAGTAAAAAAAATGTGATGAATTTATGTCTCTAACTATCTAGGTTTCTAAGAAGATGATAATCTTTTAGGTATAGATCAGATCGGTAAGGAACTGGTAGAGGAATCTCAAGTAACAGATCGGCTATTAGCACAAGATATGGTGGAGACTGAACGAAAATGCCTTGTTGGCAAGGACCTCATATTTCAAGTTTGTGGCGGTGTGGATATGCATTACCAGACCTAATCACTTTCCTGAGCGGAAGATTTTCCTTCCACTTATTTCGATACAGAAACCATTGCATGTCATGGCTCATTCAGCGACAACACTTTTGGCTTATGCTGGTATCAACACATTAGATACTGACATCTCTCCATGCGTTCTCTAAATCGTCAAAATGGCTCCTACTGAAATGTTGAGTTTACAAGTTCTAAATTAAAAAATTATTCAAGAACGCGCCAAGTCTTCTGCTGCATGTTATTTGCCATATTTATCGCATTATTCAAATTCCATAAGGATGCGCATTACAGAAGATACTTCCAATTCACGTCTTCGGGAGCTTTCGATGGTGTTGGCCCACTCCTCCGCATGCTTAGGAGCTAAGGGAGGGGGAATAAATAAATTTCTCTCTCGGTTGCTCACTCACCTTTGTTGTCCACTCACCTTCCACCTTTCCTTTTTCACATTGTCATATTAATTTTTGCTTTTTATTATAATGTTTTTTTCTTTGGGATTTGCGTTTTTCCTTGGGTGTTACACCTTTTGTGCTGGCCAGCTGGTTGTGTTGCATGTTTGTTAGTTCACATGCATGATAGCTGACATGCTGCATTGTTTTGGTTAGTTGCACGCACGATTTTTCCGCAAGCATGCACAACATTATGCACAGACACACGATTTTAGCACTTACACATGATTTTTGTTTGCACGCGTGGTTTAAGGTCGAACACACGGTTTTCCCATTGTCGCTTGTTTCATATCATCGGTTCATTTGTTTGTGATATGTATGTGATTCGCATACACGTCTAGTGGAATGATTATTGATGTAATGCGTTGTGTTTCATTTTGTGCGTAGGTAGGCGATTTAGAGGTACGACTGTAAACATTGATTGGCGTCGTATGAATCACTTGTGCTTTGAACGTTTGTTGGCGCTTCAATATTCAGTTCACATTTGAGTTGTTTACACAAATAGGTTCATGCATACATGTATTTAAAAAGGGTTTTAATTCGCGGACTGTTAATTTTGTAACGTAGGCATATGGTTAAGATCGCTTATTGGCCAAGACCCAAACTAGGCGCAAATCACACGTAAAATGCTTGCAGGCTATTGGTTTGTTAGAAAATGTAAGAAGTTAGTACTTATGCTATTTTATAAGGTTTATTCTCTCATAACTTAAGAGTATAGGTATTGGTTGAAGAGGACTTAGATTTTTTATCTTTTTCCTTAGTCAAATTGTGGGTGTTTTTCTAGAAGCCATTTTCTGCCAATAGCTTTTTAGCGCCTAATCTTTTATATCACTATTATACTTTTCTTGTAAAGCCCTACAATTTTAAGTACTCAGTTACGGTCAAAGTCCGCAAGGTTTCCCTTGAACAACATCTTTTAGTGTAGATTCTACCACGACCGACTTTCTCGGGTTTTGTTTGAACCTTTATGGATGCAATCTGTAGATTAGGGTTTCACTTTTGTTGTGTAATTTTTGTTCTCTTTTGCTGGATTTTATTTTTAGGTCTGAATCTGGTTATCTAGATTTCTCTTAACACTACCACGTTTGTTTTTTTGTGGTCCTTCTCTGCAACTAGTAATCAGAGTGTCATAATTAGTTTATCACACATTCTCAACAGATTTCCATTGTTGTTTTTCTGTATTTTTTCGGTTCTGTTTTCTTTATTTGAAATCCTAGACCTAACTCCTATAAGGAATACACCCACGGCGTGGAGCCTTGTGGCCACCTATCGGTTTTGTTAATAAATGGATCTCTCTCTCAACTGCCCACTCACCTTCGCTGCCCACTCACTTTTCACCTTTCCCTTTTCACATTGTCATATTTATTTTTTGCTTTGTATTAGAATGCTTTTTGCTTTGGGATTTACATTGCGCGTTGTTTGTTACACCTTTTCTACTGGCCAACTTGTTGGGTTGCATTCTTGTTGGTTGAATTAGACACATTTGTTGAAATAAATAATTTTTGGGTATTTTCTAGGCCTTAATATATTAGCGGAAAAAGACATGCAGACAACTTGTCTTCATCTCTTCTCTCTCACCCCCATACTTGTTGTAGTCACTGAATGAGAAAAAGAGTGAAGAAGCCATGGCTACCTCTGCGCCATAGACAGCGTTAGAGAGTGACCTTAAGTCACTCTCTACAAAAAGGTTGAGTCCAGCAGGACTCGAACCCGCGATCGGCAAAGCCTAAAGTAGCCGTCCGCTCTAACGAGTCTGTAGTAGATGTTCCCTAGAGTATATAGGGTGTGATTCATATTTAAAGAATGTTACATCCCCTAAACCGATTAACGGATATGTAAATGTAACATTATAGAACAGGTTAAATTTAGTGCGAACTAGATCCCGCACGAAACAAATGAATCTAACATTTGTTTCGACGAACGATATTTAATGCCAGTTCTTATCCAACGGCAAACGTCTTCGCCGAGATCCCAGAAAGGTCACTTTGGCGTTTTTTGACGCGACATGACCTAGAACCATGTGGAGAGATGACATTTGGTCGTGGAAATTCCGAGGAACGTACGGACGAGTAAAAAGTGGACACGCGTCCACTTAATAGCCTTGTCGTACAAAGGTTGTACAAAAGGTACATCGGCAGTAATACTCTTTGGTGCGGTATAGTAATCTGATTGGTCCGTACTTCAGTAGAAAGAAGTTATTAGAGGGAATCAAGACTTAGAAAATATTGGTAGGTAGTCACCTCTCCCTTTGGGAGTTTGTACAAATTAGCATTTTTACTGCCTCATAACTTATCGCCTGGTTGGGCATTTTTAGAGATTCTTTTTCCTACAGACTCAAGGGAGTGAAAGCTGCACAAGGGTGCACTCAGTTTGTCTGCTTGTCTGCTTAGGTAGCAGTGGTTTCCATTGAAAGTGGGTTAGTTAATAATAATCTAGAGGCTTCCTGTATTTTGTAGTCCAATGGAGGACACAGAATTTCAGGTTATGGGCCCACCCTCTAGGGTGCCCACCTTCAATAGATCTGGGTTCATCTATTAGGAAGCCTTGATGATGCGAGCTTTGTGTGAAAAACGATACTTGGGTATCGTCAGTGGACAAGTGAAACGTCCACCTTCGGGAACTCCATCAAGATTTGGAGTAAGGTTTCCTACAGCAACGACTGCCTAAGCGGAGGAGGCAAATGATGGGGACAGTAATGTGTCCGAAAGGAGGAAAGGGAAGGAGACACCCCTCACTCCTATTGCCACAGTACCGAGAGCGGCGACCGTGAAGAACAGGGAGAACGATACTCAAATGTGGGAGGATGTAAACATGGCTGCCAAAAACTTCATTCTTAGAGACCTCACTCAAGCTTTGGCCACCCCTCATCTTCACCTTTACAAGGCCAAGGTGTTGTGGGTGAGTTTGGTGGAGATTTGTTAAGCTGGAACTATTCAGGAGCTCGAATTGGCTGAGCAAAAGCTAGTGAGTTACACTTACAAAGGAGGAAAGATGTTAGATTACTGTTATGATCTTTCTTGTTTGTATATGGAGATGGAAAGTGCCGGGTGGACAGGTACAGTGAAAATGAAAGTTAACACCCTTATCATGAAGTTACCAGATGAGTTCGAGAACAAAGTGTACCGAGTACAGGAAATGCCTAATAGTTAATGGAAATAGATCACTGTGGTCAGGATAATACTTGTGCAGGAAAACACAATGGAGATTAGGAGAGGAGGAAAAAGCATTCAAGCAGGATGATACTTGTGCAGGAAAACACAATGGAGATAAGAAGAGGAGGAAAGAGCATTAAAGCTCTAGCAGCAGCAGGGGACCGATGGGGGAAGGACCCGAAAAAACCGTACAAAGGGGAAAGAGATCATTCTGGAGGACCAAGGCCCCCAAATGGTCTTTGTCATTTTTGCAAATATCCAGGACACTTCATCGCAGATTGTGTCAAGTTGTCAAAGCTGAGGCTCCAAGAGAACCGTGGAGGGGGTTCTTCCAGAGGGAAGAAAAAGGCACTTGTGGTTACAAAAGTGACAAGAGAAACCGAGGATGAGTCCTCTGAGGAGGATGGGGAGTTTTTTCTTGACGAAAGTGTGGAGGAGAAGGAGATCCCTCGCAGAGAAAAGTGTGCCCTTAGAGCAATTCGGGAAGCTCCACAAGAAGGATGGATTATCGACTCACGTGCATCCATGCATATGTGTCGTGATAAACAACTCTTCAATAAGCTAAGAAAGATCCCTACTGTAGAGATAAAGTATGGGGATGGGAGAGTGGGAACTACAGATGTAGTGCGATTAGTATATTTGAAAGTCTTAGTGGAGGGTAAGACTTCTTTACTTACATTATTAGATGTACTCTACATTGCTCAACTGATTAAAAATCTTGTCTCTACGTCTATGTTAGATGACAAAGAGTTTGATACCTTCACCAGAAAGGGAGTCTTTACAGCTAAGTATGGGGATCAAGTTTTCTTCACGGCAGATAAGGGTAGCCAAGGAATGTTTAGGCTTAACCTGAGTGATGGAAAGAAAAATGCTTACTATGTTGGTGTTCCTAAGTTGATGATTTGGCATAAGCGATCGGTGCATGTGCATTTTGATAGGTTGAGGGAAATGAAAAAGCTTGGAGTAGTAGAAGGCATTCAGTTTGGGGATAATGAAATGATGGATGATTGTAGTGGCTGTGCTCAAGGTAAGGCTCACAGACTTCCCTTTCCCATAGCCGCCACATATAGAGGTGAGAAAGTGTTAGATTTGGTCCACACAGATATTTAGGGACCTCCAAAAGTACCTTCGGTTGGAGGAAAGAGGTTGATGATGACAATAACCGATGACTGGTCTAGATACTCTATAGTCTAATTTCTAAAATCAAAGTCTGAAGCATCAACTTGTTGTCCTTGGCCTATTTCAGCCATGGATTACTCACGGAAAACACCCACAGACTACCCCAAAACAGCTGTGTTTCAGACAACACAGATTACTCAACAATATACAAAAGCACCTCAAATTGCACCAATATGCAGTATGTACTTGACACTATAACCTTTCAAAGTAACAGCCTGATCCACAAATGAATCCAAAAGATATGAGTTCTAGAGTTTCCCAAAACAGCTGACAGCTTATCAAACCAACCATTTAAATCTCTCACAAAATTTTACAAAAACAGCAGAACAAAAAGAAACTACACCACCATATAGTTTCTATATCATAGAACATACACACATTGTTTCATATCAAGCTATCAATTAGAGTGATCACACTGACAGGTCAAAGATGCAAAAAAACAGTCTGCCATTACTTTGATAAACTCAGCTGATGCTGAAATCAAACTAAGTCCTACAATATATACTCACATGTTCATCTACTGAGCTCTACACTAATCAAAGAACTACACGTGTAACAAGTAGTGTACACTAATAAAGACATTGTACGTCAACGGTAAGTTTACTGTACCGACTATACGTCCCAACCCTAATTATAGTTTTTATCCTATTTCATTATGGTAACATTAATAATTAATTCATACCATACAAATTACGTTTATTTCAGATATTTACAAATATGGTCCATTCATAAATTATGCCACTTGCTTAGTTAGCAATTGGCCAGTACGTCCAAATGTTTGTACGCACAAAACTGAAAACTCTTGGAACTAAGTTGGTCGCGCAAAGCGACGAGACTTGCTTAGTCAACTGTGGTCTCGTCAGACTTCCTACGGCGTTGATTTACTCTGGATTGAACGATTCTCTTAGCATCGGTTTAAGAGCGTTCGAAATTTGCGGAAAGCCGTAAGATGTAAGATATGTCTTTGCGCTGGACGACACGCGTCCAATTACTATTATCCCAATGTGGTCCCATTTCGAATCGCGTCCGTCGACAAGATTTGTATCCGCCGTTCATTCCTACATCCGTACCCTGTTCATTCATTTGTCGACACACGCATTCCTGTCCGTCTGATTTGTCATATGTCACTGTATAGGTTACATTCGAATTCCGTACTGGATAAATTTGATCTGTCGTCAACTCACGCCGTGTGTCCCAACAAAGTACATTACACTCTTTTGTACTTTGAGTGACTGTCACATATAGAGGTGAGAAAGTGTTAGATTTGGTCCACACAGATATTTGGGGACCTGCAAAAGTACCTTCGGTTGGAGGAAAGAGGTTTATGATGACAATAACTGATGATTGGTCTAGATACTCTAGAGTCTACTTTCTGAAAAATAAGTCTGAAGCATCAACTTACTTCAAAGAATATAAAGCATGGAGTGAGAAGTTGCATGAAACCCCTATTAAGAGGATAAAGAGTGATAATGGGGGGGAATATACCTCTAACCAGTTTGAGGAATATCTGAGAGATGAGGGAGTGCAACACCAGAAAACTATACCATATAACACGGAACAAAATGGGGTTGCTGAGAGGTTGAATAGAACACTAGGAGATAGTGTATGTAGTATGTTGGCAGACAAGAAAATAGGAAAAGGATTCAGGGCAGAGGCAATGAACTGTGCCAACTCTATTAAGAATAGAGTCCTTACCTCAGCTGTAAAGGGAGTGACACCTTATGAGAGATGGGTTGGAAGGAAACCAGATATCTCACACCTTAAAGTATTTGGTAGCTATGTTTACAGTCTTGACACGGATAAGAAAAACTGGAAACTAGATGCTAAGGGAAAACCTGGATACTTTGTGGGATATGATGAGGATGTTAAGGGATATAAAGTCTATGACTTAGCAAAGAAAGATATCATTCTGGTCAAACACTTAGTTGTCATGGATGAAGGGAAGTCATTTGACCCCTTCAAATATACAAAGAAGATAAGAATCAGATTTGAGTACGAAAGTGAGGAGAACTCGGTCGTTCCCGAAAAGGACATGAGTGAAACCGTGATTGCAGATTCAGGGGATATCCAAGATAGGGGAGACTCACCGGAAACCTCACATGCTTCTATGGACTTCGAGGAGATAGAAGAAGCTGGACAAGAACCAGCTTCCATGGAAAGGGGAGCCGATGAGACTGTGAGAAGAAATCAAAGACTTCCATCTATTCCAGCTTTGGAGTTTGAGGGTGGAAGGAGGAGCAGCAAAAGGATACAGGAAATACAAGCTGCTCATAAGGTAACTAAGCTATCTCACCCAGATGAGCCTCAGGCTTACTTAGAGGTATTGAATAGTCCGGAGAAAGAAAGATGGATTAGAGCCATAAATGATGAGATGGCTTCTATCATGGAAGCAAATACTTCGGAACTAGCAGATTGTCCTCCAGACAGAAAACCTATTGGGTGTTAATGGGTATTTAAACTAAAACTGAACCCAGATAATACCATTGAGAGATATAAGGCTCGATTGGTAGCGAAAGGATTTACCCAAAAGGAGGGGATTGACTATGAGGAGACCTTTGCTCTAGTTGTTCAGTTCCCATCACTAAGGATTCTCCTTAGTCTGGCAGCATCGGAAGACATGGAAATACACTAGATGAACATTAAGACTGCTTTTTTTAATGGTGATTTAGAGGAAGAAATTTTCACGAGGCAACTCGAGGGGTTCGTGGAAGAAGGAGAAGAGAGTAAAGTCTGTTGGCTCATAAAGTCCTTATATGGACTGAAGCAGGCTCCCCGATAGTGGAATAAGAAACTAGATGAGTTTCTCACCAGATTGGGATATATTTGTATCAACTCTGACCATTCTATCTATATGTTTGAAGATGAGAATGGTGTCATTTTTTTGCAATTTATGTGGATGATCTGCTTGTGTTGAGTAAATCTTTGGAAAAAAATCAATAAGTTAAAGAATGATCTTAGAAGCAGATTTGATATCAAAGATTTAGGGGAGGAAAGATATATTTTGGGGATTCAAATGGAGAGAGATAGGGGGAAGAGGATCATGAGACTCACCCAAAAAGAAACAATAAGAAATATGCTTGAGATATTTCAAATGGAGAAAGCTAATAGTTGTACCACTCCCATGGACTTGAAAAAAGTAAGTGATAGGAGTGTAGAAAAAGGAGTGATAATCTTAGATGATCAGATGTGTCCAAAAGAGAGAGAGTTTATGAGGTTTATTCCTTACAAACAGGCCGTAGGAAGTTTAATCTACTTTATGAACTATACAAGGCCAGACATAGCGGCAGCAATAGGAATTCTCAGTAGGAGTCTTAATGATCCTAGAAAAAGAGATTGGGAGGCAACCAAGAGAGTCATGAGATATCTAGTTGGAACCAGAGAATTATAGATGCATTTGGGAGGGGAGCACAGTGATATCACCACTTGGAGTGATGCTAGTTATGGGGATGCACGTATGAGAAGATGCACTTCTGGATATGTTTTGTATGTGGGGGAAGGTGTTTGCTGTTGGAGAAATAAGCAACAAAAGGTGGTTGCTCAATTTACTATGGAGGCTGAGTATATGGTGTCTTGTTATTCTTCAAAAGAACTAATGTGGGTGAAGTCATTGAAGCAAGAACTGGGATATATGAAGGAGGGAGTGCATGAAGTCTTTTGTGATAATCAAGTTGCAATTCCAATCGCTGCCAAAAAAAACACCATTTCAAAGAAAAACATATAGACATAAGATTAAGCTTCGTGAGAGAAAATGTTAAAAATAAAATTTTAAATCTTGTGTATAGACTTGATGAAGAAATGGTGGCTGACTTGATGACCAAACCTGTGCCCTCTCCTAAATTAAAATATTTTCGGGAAAAATGCGCGTTGAAGGAAAAATTAAAATTAGACTAGAAAATAAGGGGAGTATTGAAATAAATAGTTTTTGGGTATTTTCTACGTCTTAATATATTAGCAGAAAAAGACATGCAGACAGCATGTTTTCATCTCTTCTCCCTCACCCCCCTACTTGTTGTAGTCACTGAAAGAGATAGAGAATGATAAAGCCATGGCTGCCTCAGCGCCATAGAGAGGGTTAGAGAGTGACCTTAAGTAACTCTCAACAAAAATATTGAGTCCAGCAGAACTCAAACCCCCGATCGGTAGAGCGTGGCGTTGTCGTCAGCTCTAACCAGTCTGTCGTAGATGTTCCCTAGAGTATATAGGGTGTGATTCATATTTAAAAAATGTTACATCCCCTAAACCGATTAACAGAAATGTAAATGCAACATTATAGAACAGGTTAGGTTCAGTGCGAACTAGATCCCGCACGAAACAAATGAATCTGACATTTGTTTCGACATACCATATTTAATGTCATGTCTTATCCAACGGCATACGTCTTCGCCGAGATCTGGAAAGGTCACTTTAGCTTTATGTGACGTGGCATGATCTGGAGCCATGTGGAGAGATAACATTCGGTCGTGGATTTTCCGAGGAACTTACGGACGAGTAAAAAGTGGGCACGCGTCCACTTAATAGCCTTGTCGTACAAAGGCCGTACAAAAGGTACACCGGCAGTAGTACTTTTTCGTACAGTACAGTAATCTGATTGGTCCGTACTTCAGTAGATAGAAGTTATTAGAGGGAATCAAGACTTAGAAAATATTGGTAGGTAGTCACCTCTCCCTTTGGGAGTTTGTACAAATTGGCATTTTTACTGCCACATAACTTATCGCCCGGTTGGGCGTTTTCAGAGATTCTTTTTCCTACGGACTCAGGGGAGTCCAACCTACACACGGGTGATGTCACATTGTTTGCTTGTTTGCTAAGGTAGCAGTGGTTGCCATTGAAAGTGGTTTAGATAATAACTATCTAGAGGCTTCTTGTATTCTGTAATCCAATGGGGGACACAGAATTTCAACATATACGACTTACAGCTTGATATATTCTCTCTTTACTGGAAATTTTAGGAGGAGTAGATTTTTTCTCGGTCGCCTTAGGTTAGGTAACTGACTTGGCGAAATGGGTGTGAATATTCACATTATTTATCTGATTTTGATATGAGAACTCGAGGTTTTTACTATGGCCTCAATGAACAAAATGTCATGTCTGCTGGTAGTGAGTGCATGTGGCCGTCTTTTTTTGACACATGCGGGCTTCATGCCCTTTTTTATGTCCAAGGAAAAACAGAACCTGCTCCCAAGATTAAATGGTGAAGCTCCAATGGCAAGCACCCTCGGAGGCCTATTGTAGGGCCATGGGTTTCTTCGTGGGGGAAATAGGGGAGCAACTTCTAGACGATCATGATATTCCGACCAATAAGCTTGCATTTCATATTCAAACACATATTGGGCAGCTTGATTGAAAGTGAATTTCAATCAATATATGTGATTGAAATGACTTTGTACATGTCATTTTGACTGATAGGGACATTGTCCAACAATTTTTTTAACAACTTCTGTATCGATAGAAGGTTTGGTAAGGCTTCGCCTAGAGTCTCTATACGAGTATGTAATGAAGGGGTGTTTTCACCTTGTTTTTATTCAAATTTTATCAATTCTCGCACTTGATCTAGATTTTGCATGCGATTTTCTACTTTTAAGTGATCCCACACGACACAAAGGTAATCACGTAACGAAATTGTCATCTTTGGTGGTGTTGGGAGAGCAGTAGGTGTGGCGTAGACATGTTGCCGAGAAATTTCCAGTACAACGGGAACAAGGAGATTACCGTGGGCATCTAAGACCTCGCGGAAAGCAGCCTCATATGGGATATCTAATTATCCTATGATCTCTAGTGTAACAATGAAAGGAGGGGAAAATTTTGTCATCGACAGTATATAATCATACTTGCCGGAATTTAGGGGAAGAGTCCAACCTCTGAGGTGCCAACCCAAGAGAGAGAAAGCTACACGTAGGTCAAATCGATTTTGATATGAAAATGCAAGGTTTTGCATTTGAGTATCATACAACATCTTGAAACACATCGAAAGGTGAGAATGGTATTGGTTGGACCAACGCCCTAAGAGGAGAAAACTAAATGGAAAGGGAACCCGAGTAAGATCTCCCGAGACTTTCGTCATCTGTTGATAGCGTAGAGGAGATAAAAGACAAAGAAAAGACTGATGTGGGTCCTAACCAAACAAAGGATGTTTTCGAAATTGGAACCGAAACTATTAAAAAAAATAGGTGTACTCGCTAGATCCGTTTGGTCTACAGGTGATGGGGGGAAAACTACGCCACTACAAGTAGACTCGGAACAGAATTTGAAATTGTTCAAATCAAAGAGCATAAAAGAAAAAAATAAAGAAAAAAAAATAGATAATAAACACTAACTATACGAAATGCAACAAGTGAGAAACCAAACCACAAGTATCAATCAAACTAATAAGTCACTATTAAGGTATGAATGACTAGATCTATTAAACAACCGTTTTACCAAAGCCTTATTACCTGCAATAAAGTGGGCAAGGCCGAAGAGCCAATTCTGTAAAAACAAAAAAATTGTTATCCCAGCACCCACAAGTGAAGATCTAGAACAACACAAATGAAAGATAACTATCCAAGGCCTCTAACGGCCACATCAAAACAATAAATTCCACTCTAAGTATTCATTGAGAGTGCAAGGCCACTCACGGCCAGATTACAATCAGCGAAAGCTGAGAAATGCAAGTGCTTATGACAATTCGGTCTGATGAAACCCAATCCACACACGAACCCTCTCAACGGTCAACTAACTACCTTAACACACTCTTGCATCCGTAAGGCATCGTAATACTTACACAACACCTTTAATAATCTAGTGATTGTCAAAGCACCCGTAAGGCATCGTAATACTTACACAACACCTTTAATAGTCTAGTGATTATCAAAGGTGAACAACAACCGATCGTTACAATTGTGGCTTTGCGGAGCTTCAAAGTTGTAATCCGCTCTTCAATCGGCTCCCAAAATTTCCTTCAAAAGGGTCTCCTCCAGTTGTCGTGCGGGCCTCTGCCTCTTGATGGCCAAACCATAGGGGAGAGGAAACTCTTGATGGCCAAACCATAGGGGAGAGGAAAAGGAAAATACGGGAAAAAAAGAAAAGAAAGGAGAAAAAACTTTGAAGTGAGATAGGATTCACGAAACATGGCCAAACCATAGGGGAGAGGAAACTCTTGATGGCCAAACCATAGGGGAGAGGAAAAGGAAAATACGGGAAAAAAAGAAAAGAAAGGAGAAAAAACTTTGAAGTGAGATAGGATTCACAAAACAGGGCTGCCCAAACCCTAGGTTTTTGACATACCGTAGGCCTGCAACAACCCTAATTCTGCAAGAAACCCTAATTCTGCACGAAACCCTAATTTCGACAAAAAACCCTTATTTTGGCATAAAACCCTAATTTTGCAATAAAACCCTTATTTGACAAAAAAACCCTAAATATTCGGAGCATATCGATGTTAATCTGGATTAAAGAAATAGAACAAAAATATGGTAGGAGGAAGACTCTAAAAAATAAATTGGAAAGAAACAAGCAAAAGTTTTTTGAAAATGTAAATTTTATATATTATATATATTTATTGATTCTATTTTTTTTTTTTTTTTTTATTAAGGTATTGGAGAGGAAATAGAATAAAAACCTGTAGATAGATAAAAAAAAATTGTTCTCATGACGAAAAACATGTAGTACACTGAAAGTATAGAATTGAGGTTCACTATACATTGGTAAAATGATTTTCTCGTACGGCCAGTTTTTTCCAGAGTTCCCTGAATATTAAGGCAAAACGACAAAGAAAAGTTGATACTTTAACACATAGGGACACCCACTTAGGGGCGAGTTCCATCAGTCAAAATATGGGGTAGTTTACAGAAATTTGCGATTATCTCTACCAAACTGCTATCCGTACCAAACTGTACCACTTATTTTGTCTTTATACGCAAAATAACATTAAAGAGAATCTTGCCAATACTTTCCGAAGTTATGGGAGGTAACACTAACCGTCAAGTATTCATCCACGAGGCATTCGTTACATTTTTCTCTGTAGCTGCCAATGTACCTCAAAGAGGTGGGTTGTTAGATACACAAAAAAATTAATCGCGAGACGGTGGACGATTTAAGCAACGTGTCACGATGGGCAACTTACCAAAATTGACAAAATTTGCACATGCCATGCGCTTTCAAAAAAACAATAAAAAATAAAAATGTAATTTCGTAACTCTCTCTCGTCACTTTATTTTTGATACCTTTTGTTTGCCACACTATATCTGTCAAAGGAGTTTCATTATGTTCAAAAATAGGAACTCTAAAAAATGAGCTGGGGCAAAAGACAGGTGTATTCAAAAAGTATAACAACCTTCTGTCGTAAGATAATTTGGCATGCAGGTTCATGGTACGCAAGTGAAGATTTGATGTAAACTTTGTTAGTCAACAATATGAAAAACTTATGTGGACAGAAAACGGGGTCGAGTAAAAAATCTCAAGGATAAAAACTTGTATTACTTTGAGGAAACTGTCTATATCACACCGTTTGTTTTCCATAGTTTTTATTTCACTGCTCTCTCTCAATGCTTTAATGTAAAAATAAAAAATAACAAAAAAACTTTCGCGTACCGTACACGTTTAAAACAGTTAAAACCATTCAACGGGTAGCACTGTGCAACGAATTTAGCAGGTGGCAGAGCGCTAATTAAAAAAACACATAGATTGTTGGGTGGAGAAACTCCATGTAACCGTCGATG
>JBBHKE010002506.1:0-12302 GCA_037447655.1 Zygnema cylindricum | reverse complement strand
AAAAAACAAAAAATGTAAAGTACATTTTGCGTCATGGTCAAACTTAAACTGTACAGCATGTTGTCGTCTTGTGTCTTTAGACTCACGGCCACGCCAAAAAAGTCATCTCAAACTTTTCTTTAAAACACATCGACAATGTGTTTTAAAACAAGGTGTTTTCGCCAAACAAAAAAAAAAAATTCTCGCACGCGCCATAATGTTCAAAAATTGTCAAACGATTTCTCGTGACAAAAGAATGTACAAATTTCGCTATATTTTGTCCGTTTGCATTTAGTACGACAAAGAAAATTACACAATTTGTTTTGTTTTGTCCGTTTTCGTCCAGTACTGATTTTGTTTTAATCGGGTCTCAAAATTCTGATGCCATTTCTCGTCAACTGGACAAGAGGTGCGAAGGCAAAGCACATCTTTTCATCCCTGAAACGACACAAATGGAAGGCGCTACGTCTACAATGTCTCGATAAAACATGTGACGTCATAAGAAGTTCCATAAAAATAATGTGTGACATTGTAGATGTTGACAAATGTCACGGGTATTGTTGACATATACAATTGTCACAAACGAAGTTACGATTTCTCTATTACACATAGGGACTCTTGAAAACCGGGTTCGGCGGATCCGCCGTAAAATATAAAGTAAGTTCGCTAAGTTAGAAGTATATAGGGACATAGTCTCAATCAACCTGACCCGTATAGTTGGCCCTATGATTACATAAACGACTGATGGAACACCACCCTAAGGCTATAAAATATATTGAGCAGGTTTAGTAGGGACTTACAAATTTCATATTTTACACTATTTAAAAATGGTATAAATCAGAGTAATAATCTCTAATTAAATACTACCTATGTTAACGTAAAATAAAATAGAGTTATTAATTTTAATTTAGGTTTGAGGCACAAAATTGGGGGCGTATATTTAGCATTAGTAATAGTAATAGCGATTCACGGTGTAGAGAGATAGAGAAATATTTGAAGTGATGTTGAAATGAGTTTCGTTACGTTTCGATTAATATAGTATTAAATTTTAATTAGAAGTTTTTCTATTTTGTCTTTTAGTATAAAGTCAAAGCCAGTCAACACATTTTATAAAGAGTATATATTACACGGGCGCATATTCATTTTTTTTTGTCGTTTCATGCTTGCGTTTAAAACGTTTATGGTTATCTCCCACACCTTGGAGCGTATTGGCAAGGTTCTTTGCATAGATGTCATATTTGTACGGATTTGGACTTGTTTACGAAAACTACGTAGTATTCGTTTGTTTCGTAACTTTTGTAAATTTCGTACGTCTCAACTGTACGAAAAATTGTACGCACATTAAAAAAATACGTTGCTTCATTTTCCGCGCGCATTTTTTACGTCCCCCACTCCGTCTTTAGAAGGAAGTCGCCGTTGGAGACGCCGTAAATTCCGTCGCTCACCGCTTGTTTGTTGCACTTTTCAGTTTTGCAGTTTTGCTTCATTTGCGCCCGTGTATTTTTATCTGAGCGACGAGCCGCGGAATTTATTGCGTCTCGAGCGCGTATTTTTATCTGAGCGGCAAGCGGCGGAATTTATGGCGTCTCGCACACGTATTTTTATACGAGCGGCGAGCCGCGGAATTTGTGGCGTCTCCAACGGCGCCTCTCTTGAGCCGTTTTGCTTCATTTGCGCGAGTGTATTTTTTATGTCCTCCACTCCGTCTTCAGAAGGAAGCCACTGTCGGAGACGCCATAAATGCCCTCGCTCGCCGCTAGTTTGTTGCACTTATCAATTTTTTAGGGTATTGAATATTTAAATTTTTGAAATTTGAAAGTTTAAAAAAAGTACGAATTTTACTACGAATTTTATAAAGTTTGAAATTGTTTTATGCGCACTCTACGTAGTATTCGTTTCTTTACTCCGTGTGTTTTATGCGCATTACGACATCTATGGTTCTTTGTAATGTTCCTCGCAAATAAAAACAAAACATAATAGCAGCGGGCGACCCGGTGCTTTGCCCTTTCGTTTTTGTCCAGTACAATTGTTATTAGTGTGTAGAAATGTTTAGTGTAAAGAAAAAATTAGCGTCATTCATTCTAGTTTAGTGCCAGGAGACGTGGTAGATTATGGTCCACTTTCTCAAATAGTTTAATCCACTATATTTAATGTATCAATGTCAAAATTTTGGGGTGCCGATATAGTGTACATAAGGCTAATAACGATTCACGGTGTACTGTACCATCTATAATGAGATAGGAAAGCACCTATTATGTAAAAACATCGTACGCGACGCCAACACTGAAATTACGGTAGTGTACGGATATTGAGAACACGACAACGTGGCGTGATGTGATTGGATCGCACGCGCCAAAGTCAAAAGTACGATACTGTACGTTATGTAGATAACACTACATTTTTGGCGTGACGTCGAATTTGTTTGGCCGTTTATCATACCATTACAACCACGCGAAATACAACAAATAGGAATGTACCACGTGTCTCTTTTTATCACATCAAAATTGGAACATGACAAGGCCAATCGAAACTCAAATCACTCAACGGCTCAAGATCTCACACAAAAACAGTCGACGATCAGTTATCGTTGTCACCAGAGACGAATGCGACTAGAATGCTTTTCCCTTTTAGAAAAAGGACAAATGAAAAAAGCGGTACGAACTGGTACGGATAGGTGCGAATTTTTGTAAAGTTCCCCACTTTTCATCTGATGGAACGCCACCTTTAGCCAACTTTATTTTGACTATTGCAGTCTTTTTTTTTTTTTGGGTTTTACCCCTTTTGCCCCGAAATTTTCTTTCCATCGCACGTGTTGCCTTAAAGATAGAATCTTTTCCTTAGACCTGGACGACAAAAAACGGAGTTAGGTTGAAAGTAACAGAATATCAGAGTATTCGATTTGGCAGCAGAGTTATTTGGATTTGAAGTACATTCACCGCATATCGTTATTAAGGTTTTTTTAGCCACTTAAAAAATCTTTTCTCCGTACACACTTGTCAGATTTTCAATTTGAGACAGCCAATAGGAACCTGAGAATGTTACCTTTCAATCGCAACCGTCAAATCCACGACTCAACAAGTGTGTACGGATAAAAGATGTTATAAGTGGCGAATAAAACTTTGACGATGATAGCGATTCGCGGTGTGCTGTACTTTTATGGAATCGCCAGTTGGACAAAACATACCGGACCGTTAGATCAAGATGTCGCTGTCAGGAAGTTATCTTCAATAGATTTTTTTATCCACTTTGTGACCACTGTAGTCATCTTTGGTAGTGCTAATTGGGTTTCGTTGTTACCTTTTTTAATTTCCATTGCTTTTCATTTTTATCTTTGACTTTAGCCAACTTTATTTTAACTATTGTAGTATTTGAATGGGTTTTTTTGGGTTTTACCCCTTTTTCACCAAAATGGTCTTTCCTTCGCACGTTTTGCAATAAAGATGATTCTTTTCTAAAACTAGACGACAAAAAATGGACGTGGCTGAACGCAGCACAATGTCAGAGTACCCGATTTGATCGCCCACCTATTTGGATTTTCCGTACATTAATGTACTTTTATGGAACAGCCAGCTGGAAGATGCTTTCACACGTGTTTAGAAAGAAACCGCTAATGGACGACGTTGCTGTACGGTTAATCTACAATCAGAGTATCCCGACAGTAAATATAGTTGTCGCTTTCTCGCTGAAAAGATAACACACTTCAGTGTATTGCTCTTCTGCACTTTCTCTGGTTCCCCTGGAAGTCCTCACCTCCGTAGTATATTAAAAGTAGAGTGGTACATTAAGCTGCTGTAAGTGGGTCGAGATTGGAAGTGATTACCAGTTTACGGAGGGGTGACGCGAGTCACAGCGAAAAAGTTTCCGGAAGGATGTCGCCATGGGGGTGAGTATATGGACATGTGGGTGGTGAGGGAGGCTCACTGTTTCCATCTAACTTTCTGTCCCTTTGTTTTCCTATGTCCCCTCTCTCTCTCTCTCTCTTGCGCTCTCTCCCTCTCAATCGCTTGTTTCTTCTCCCTCACTTGTCATCTCCTTTTACTTTGTGCTTTGTTCCCTGTCTGCCTATTCTCCCTTTCCCAACCGCCCTTGCTTTTTGTTGCTATCGCTTTTTCTGTCACTATGCCTATTCTCTCTCTCTCTCTCTCTCTCCTCTCTCTCTCCCTCTCTCTCTCTCACTCTCTCTCGATGTCGTGATCGCCCTCAATCTCGTGTTCATTGGACATTGGTCACTGGTCATAGGTCATCGGACATGAAACAATGGACATTGGACATTGAACATTGGAAATTGAACATTGGAATTGAACATTGAACATTGGAAAAAAAAAATTTATTGGATATTGGACATTTGATATTGAACATCAGACATTGGACGTTAGACATTGGAAAATTTCACATGAGACATCTGACATTTGACATTGGAAATTGGACATTGACCATTAGACGTTAGGCATTGGACATTGGACACCGGACATCTGACATTGTTTATATTGTTTTACCTCCACAGGGCCAAAGCTAACCATTTCGGACCATCAATAACTTTTGTCTTCTACATCTTCCTTCTTTTGGCGAGTAATGGATTCATGGGTATATTTGCAAAAGCAGTGGATCCATGTGCAACCGTTGGGCCGATGGCTCAAAATGGAGAAGGTATTGCTCCCTCTCAATTCAGAGCATGTCTCCGTACTTTCCCATACCGCGCAAAAGACGCAAAAACTGTGTTGGACATCATTTGGAAGATGCTTATAGACGTGTACGTGTACACCGATTTGGCCATTAAGTCACCTGACGGGCGACTCGAAAGTAAAATTGATCTTCGGAAGCAATTTATCCGAATACAGAACACGAAGTATACCAGAGATTTCGATTTCCATCTAGATCTCATTAAGACTATCTATAATTTGAGAGATGGGCACACGGGATGGGATCCTAAATGTTATCTTACTGTTACTGTTCAGAACGGTCTTCCTATGGTTCAAGTATTTAACAGCAAAACAAATTTAACCGAGGTCAAAATTGCTCCCCTTCCAGGTAAATGACAAACCGAAATGTGCTTTTTCATAGGTCTTGCATTTGGAATGCGTTGCAAAACTTTTCAGGATTCTATATACATTTCCAGTACTAAAGCTGAATCTTTGTCTTTTTCGGTCAGCTCACTGTTTTAACATTATATCAAATATTTGGTTGCCCGTCTTCCCGGAATTTCATATCCATTCTCATGTTTTTAAATGTTTGATCCAGAAAAGAGGAACTCTCCTGAACTTTATAAAGCGACAGATTGCATTATTTTTTGGAGCGTCTATTTGGAAATATTACCCAATTATGATTTTTACTTTGTGGTTGTTTACTTCGATGGCTTAAAATCTAATATGTTTATCGTGTTTTTCTGCATGTTTTTTGTGATTTTGTGAATTATGGGTGTCTTTCTTATTTATTTGGCAGTGTTTACTTATTTACTGGTTAAAGAGCCGGAACTCGTGAGTCTTACGGCGCAAGCATTAAGCGTCAAAGACATAACTGTATTTGCGGGAGCCCAAGTGTTGAAAATCGACGGTCTCGATTCTGCGGATTACATTGAATGGAGAACGAGTAAGGAGGGTAGTTATCGTAATTTACAATCACGTGTGAACAATCTTTTTTTTCGCCTTGGCATTTATGAAACCCAATATGGAAGCTTGATGCAACCTTCCATTTTTCCGGACAATGATACACTTACTCTTACAGTTCGTAGGTATGTATAAAATGCAACTCTGGAATCATTCATTTGGGAATATTTCTCTAATTTTTTCATGAATTGTTTGTTAATTTGCCAAACATGGAAGTGAGTTCCAATGTATTTTTCACACATGACAAGTCGAAATATACGATTGCAGAATCAATTGTTAGTTTCTTTGTGGTGTTTTATCATGGACTGAACCGAGCTCAATTGACATATTGGTACAACATCTAAGGTAGAACTGCCAACTAGATAATGTGTTTTTCAGAACTCCTTCCAGAAAAACTGACATGCCATTTGTCCTTCCTATCGTCATTTTTGTCTTTCCAGGAAAAATTCAACTAGATCGGAGGTCCTCCAAGTGCCTTACAATGTTTTCTACCGTGGTGACAGTTTTAACAATGGTAAAGAATATTATAATGCCAATTGTCGGAAAAAGGCGCAAACAGTGGCCACGGCGGAATCTTCTAAGAGGGATCCAACCAACTTTGTCACTAATCTTGAACCCAAAAAAAAAAATCCACGACATCTTTCTTTAGAATTGATGAAATCTGGGACAGGTGCAAGCGTACAACTTTTGTCCAGCAAGAATGACTATGTGAAGGTATTATCTGAACTAAAATTTAAGATTCTTTTTCAATTTCTGAATGGTGCTTTTTTTTTAATAGTTAGACATTCTATTTGATGTAAGAGAAAACTTGGACTAGAATAGTAAAGGTGACTTGCAATTTCTCAAGGATTTGAGATCCTTTTGAATATCCAAATCAGATCGAGTAAGCTGGATACGTTTCCCTATTTTTGAACTTTTCCATCTTTTACAATTCTCCTTTTTTGCAGGTGTATCTTTTGGAAGATATGATTACAGCTGTTATGGCGATTCCCAGCTTTATATTTAATGATGATTTGGCTACTACTATGCAAGGACTTATCACCGGATATTTGACAGTAAGGTTGTAATTTCTACTCCAAAATTCATATTTTTTACTTGGGGTAAATAGTTTATTTTACGCTTGATCTAAGGTCACTGTATCTTTTAACATCAGTGAGAAATTTTAATTGTTACGAATTTTTTCTTCACACTTTTTAAGTTTTTCAATTTCTTTTATTTGACTTCTGTACTCATTAATTCGTCACTCTCTTATTGCAAGCTTTTTAGCATAAATCTTTGTAAACAAAAGCAAATTAAATTGATGTTTTGGAAATGTGAACTTTACGTTGAATTATTTGCTTTCATGGATCCCCTCACTCATCCCAGAATCTCTCAAATTCAACGGTTCCAAGATAACCAACTTACCAGCTTATTTCTAAACACACTTTTCCTATTTGTTCATCAATTAAATTAAATTAATTAAAAAAATTGTTCCCAATTTTTTTTTTTCTGGCGCCACTCGGAAGATAGCTACCACATTTCTAGTGTTTACTCAACTTAAATAAAAAATATCTTTCCTTCTAATTTTTTTTGCAGAAATTCTGGCACTTCAAGTTTGATAAGGGAAATCAGGAAGAGCTTTTCTATTGTTTTCCGAATAAACTGAAATGTCCTCCTTGTTGAAAAGTTTTTCTGTTTTTGAAATATGTTGCAGAAAATCTGGAGCGTCTCGTCTGATAATAGAACTTAGCGACAATGGCGGCGGATTTTCCCAAACCGGAGCTTTTCTGACACAATTATTTTTCCCGGATAAATTTCCTGGATTCTTATTGCAATTTAAAGCAAACAGTTTTGTACAAGAAGCTTCCAAAAAAGCATCGAAATTAAACCCAGCGACAAGTTCTAATTACGACTATCGAAGTCGCAATTACGCTAATAGCGACGGGACACCGATAGAAAGTTCCTTGAATTTTTTTTATCCCCTAGTAAATAAAACCATAAACAACTATACTTCGCCATATTCATCTCTCATCTACTATTCTAATTTGTTTACTACCAAAAATGTAGCTGATTTCAACTTTGACCTTCCCACGGAACCCATTTTCCCTAGAAACAAAATTATGATTGTAAGTAACGGTCTTTGTTTTTCCACTTGCGCCCTATTTAGTTACCAAATGGTACAAAGGTACAATATTACAGCTGTCAGTGTCGGTGGAAAAAACATTTCGAATCCGTTCCAAATTGGAGATGGAGCTGTCGGATTCATCTCCGATTTTAACGATTTTTACTCTACGGAAGTTGTCAGTTTAAAACTTCGAAAGAGTCCTTATGCGCCTCCTCCTAACCCTATTCCCGGAAATCTACGTTTTGTCGTATCTCAAGCTATCGGACCCAAAAGTTCAACTATTCCCCAAGAATTTATTTATGCTGGGGGAAATTATAAAATACGATATACGGACGAAAATGTGGTGGACGTAAAGCTTATTTGGAAAGAAGCGACCAAGTTCTTTCCGAAAACGTGAGAAAAGAAAAAGACGGAGGGACAGAGCGAGACGCAGAAGGGGAGGGAGACGGAGAGGCAGAGGGGAAGAGACGGGGATAGAGAGGGAGGGAGAGAGTGGGAGGGAGAAGAAGGGAAAGGAAGAGAAGAGTTGGGGAGAGGGGGGGGGGGAAGGGGAAGACATAGATGGGGGGATAAAAAGGGAGGGTTGGGGGTAAAGGGGGGAGGGAGGAGGGGGGGAGGGGGGGGGAGGGGGTGAGGGGGGGAAGGAGAGGGGAAGATGGATTTGTAGAGAAAGTAGAGTGGACAAAATTTATGGCTTTGAATGAAAGCCAACTCAATTGGTTTTTCCGTTCGTGGATTGTAAAAGTCATAATTTTCATGCAATCTGGTTTCTTCATCATATTTATTTGTCCTAATTTTTTATCCTATTTTTGTATCCTATTTTTTTATGTGTCACTTCCATTGCTATTGTTTTGTTGGATTTGAAAATTGCCGAAAAATTAAACGATGGTACAGTAGAGAAACAATAAAAAATAAATTAACTTTCTTTCATAAAATAATAAAAAAAAAATCGTGTCAATTCTAACTGCCATATGCAGCAGCAAAGAATACACTTACGATGGCGTTTTGGTCGCAGATAAGCGTTTTAATCAACCGCTTTTTTATAATTGTTGAGGTTAAAGCAACCTGTTTTGTCAATTTTTTGAAGGTAATTATTTCAGCTTCATGAAGAAATTCCATCCCTATGCTCCAATAAAACCGTTTTTATGGTACATAAGTTTTTAGGGACATTTCGGGTAAAAAATAAGAACTTTTTCTATTTGTGTGTGTCGTAAATAATCCAAAAGTCACCGAAACGACTTTCCCTTTGTTGCGATTCATTGAAAGAATCATACGCGCGCCAAATCGGTTCGATTTCGCGAAGAACTGTACTTTTTTGAATGTATCGAAAGTACTCTGACACACGTTTCGATAAAGTTCTATTTGTTTCGCGAAATATATTTGTCGTTTCGTTTCGCGTCTAGGATTGTCGTACGTCTAATATAGTACGATAATACTTTTAGATTTGTGTACACCGCGAATCGTTATTAGTGTCAAAGTTTAAATAGCGTAAACAAAAAATTAGTGTGATTGACTCTAGTTTTGTACGATGCTGTCGATGGACGAGAGTTATGCGAACGGCTTTTTTTCGATGTGATTGATTTTTCGCTTAGTCCGATTTCACGTGCGAGCGCGATTGTATTAAATCATTATTTGTACTTTTTTACTTAAAAAAATACAGTTTTGCACGGTCGAACGTCATCCGTACTCCACACTATTTAAAATGAGCCTATATTACAATTTTGTTACGCTAATTAAACTCACCTAAATTAGAATAATGAAAAAATTAGAATCATTTACTCTATTTGATGTAATAGTGTCGAAATTTCGAGCGACCGAATTAGAGTAATTTACTCTAATTACGATTCGCGGTGTAGTGTGGTGTACAGTTGATGTCAGAACGTACATAAATGTACCTTTTTAGTTGAAATTCTAAAAATTAAAATATAAACTATACGCGCATGCATATGAACGTGCGCTAACAAAACGGGTTCAATTTCGTCGCCAAAGACCACGTTCGCACACGACCTCCTACTATCGCCTCTTTTGCAGTGTGAACATAAAATAGTTCGCATATGGGAAGTCATGATCTTACAGTTAAAGAAGTGCATTGTTTGTATTTTACGCGCCCACATAAAGCGTCTTGAAACCGCGAACTGTTACTTAAAGTGATTTTTTCCTGTTCAGTTTATACAAACACTATATCTTGTATTTTGTCCAATTAGCGTCAATATGTACACTATTTCAGTGCAACGAACGAATTTACCGTAAATGTTTATTCTAATATGGTGTTTGTATGTGATTTCACCATGAATTAGAATTAATGTATACATTAATAAGGGGTCAATTTGATAATGGACCACAAATTACAATTAATGGGTTAAAATAAATAGAATAAAAATACAACATTTGGCATTGGTGATATTAAGGTCGAATTATCGTCAAATGCGGACTATCGACAAAAAAATGGATCCCTTTTTGGACGAATCACATCCATCCAATTTTTTTATTTTTTTTTAGGGATCTGATGCTGCGCCATCATTTTGGCAAACAGATCTCCTTCGTTTCACGAGGAAGCAAGCAAAAATACCGTCACCACCTTCATTTCACTTCCATAGACTCGAAGTCGCATGTGGCGGCTCCTTCTCCTTCTGCATATGTCGCGTCCCTCCATTTCCCTCTCCATTGCCTCCACCCCTCTTTCACCCTCCCTTTTCTCTCGAATCTATCCATGTTGATCTTCATCTTTTATTATTGAGGGTTTTCTAAAATGTGATCCCTCTCCTGTATGCCCTCTGTCTACCTCTCTCTCTCCCTCCCAATCTATATGCATTCCCTCTCCCTTTGGCTCACTTCTCCCTCTCCCTTAGTGTCTCCCTTTCCCTCTCTTTCTCCCTCTTTCTTTCCCTCTCCCTTTCCCTCTCCTTCTCACCCTCTCCATCCACCGCAATATTTCCCTTCCCCTCTTCCTCTCCATCTCCCCACTCCGCCGATCCGTCGCCATCTATCTCACTTTTTTTTTGTCACACTATCTTCATTTTATTATGTTATTTAATCTCATTCAATCTCTCATTTTTATCTTGTCTGTCTCTCTCCCCCTTATGGTAATCGGCGACGAGGTTGTATTGTTGCTGAATAGTATGTATTGCTATCCTCTCTCTCAAGGACAAGAATGTCTTTTTGCTGAATGACATATTTCATTTTCCTGACCTCTCCCTTCTACCCTATCGATTTGTCGCTCTCTCTCCCTCCCCATCTCCCTCTTCCTCTCTTCCCTCTCTTAAATTGCCGCTATCTCTTTCTCTCCCTTTCCTCTCCCTTTCAATCTCATTCTTTATATTTTCCTCTCAGTCTCATGCACTCGCTCTCTCCCTTTCAGTCTCTCCATCTCTCCTCTCCCTTGATATGCGGCTATCTCTCCCTCTCTTTTCCCTCTCCTTTCCCTACTTTCTATCACTCTCTCTCCTTTTCCCTTTCACTGTCCTTCTCACACAGTGGACTGCAGCAGTATTTTCCTCCCCCTCTCCCACTCCCTCTCCCCCTCCCTTGATCTATCGTTATAACTCCGTCCCCCTTTCCCTTTCCATCTCGCTTAATGTTTTGAAAGCTTTAGTCCTCATTAAGCTTCATAGGTGAGGGGAGTGTTTTCTCAGTACTTAGAATATTTTGTGAAAGTCTGGTTTAGTATGTATCAGAATTAATGTTACAGTGAACAGTGAGGGAGTTCACCGTGTGACATACTTCAAGACACGCGTCGGTAATTGAGACACTCTACAAAGATCCGTTCGTACTATTCAGACTTATTATAAAGACCGAGGCGTCACATAAAAGTTTCATCTTGGATGAAACTTTGAAATGATGGACGGTGAAGATTTGTTGCCGATGGAAGGTGGTCATCCGGGACCACGTCTGTAATTATCTGACGTGTTATACACGGTGTACTGTGACGTTACTTATCTGTAGTTTGTACGAAGCGTGTTTTTTTTATTAGTGTCTCAGTTCAGATTCATTCGGTATGACATACCTAGTTTGTACATAAGCGTGTTTTTTTTATTAGTGTCTCAGTTCAGATTCATTCTGTATGACATACCTTGGCATATTCAGGTATCCTCCTTTCAGATAGTAGATATTATTGATGCATGGCTGGTATGTCTTCTCTGCATAGTTCGGGTAGTGAGTGGTTGCTAGCTCTTAGAAGAATAGATCTTTTAGGTATAAATATAGGATTTAGCCATTTCAGTATTAGGAACTTTTTGTATCAAAATTATGCTGTGTGATTTTTGATATCTTTGACTGAGAATATCTCTCTGATCTGTTTGCACATTTCTGTGTTAATTTGCAATTGTGTACCTTTGTTTATTTTTCTGCATTGTGTCAGATTTGTAGGCCATTTGGTTGCCTAAATGATCTTTGGCTGTGCTCCAAAGTTGTGTGTATTTTTTTGAGCATTTGTGAGAGCTTCTTGCTTATCTGAATCCTGTGATGTCTACTCCAGCATCATCTTCATCTTCTGTTGGTGTGACTATCACAGAACAACAGGTGACGGGCCCACTCTCACGGATCCCAGTTTTTGATGGAAGGAAATACATCTATTCGTCTGATTTGGTTGAGTCGTATTTCACTCAGGTTAAATTGTT
>JBBHKE010002505.1:142047-165910 GCA_037447655.1 Zygnema cylindricum | reverse complement strand
TTTAATTCTCAAATAGAATTATCCATACTTTTTAAAAAATCCCTAATTCCTAATTAGAGTAAACGATTTCTTCGACAATTTCCAAATTCCCAATTAGCGTAAACCACGCTAATTATTCGTATACGCTAAAAAAACTTCTACGCTAATAGCGATTGGCGGTGTCCGTACAAAATAGCGTAAATAGCGAAAATACAATAATATCTAAATAGTGTGGCGCACGGTCGATGTCAGACCGTACATAAATGTACCTTTTCAAGTGAAAAATTTACAAAAAATGAATTAAATCAGACGCGCACGCATAGGAACATGCGCTTAAAAAACTGGATTATTCTGACACATAAATTAGTCTGACATGTAAGGATATTTAAATTTCACGACGGCGAACGATTTCAAATATTTTGTACGGATATATATACAAATGTATATAATTGTACGGCGAATATTCCATTTTTGCTCTTCCCAAATTAGCATAATGCCAAAATTAGAATACACCTTTTTAAAATTAAATTTCAAATTCTTAATTAGCATCAATTATGATAAATTCTATTCAACACTATTTAAACTTTGACACTAATAACGATTTGCGGTGTACAGTACAGTATACTGCGAATCGCTAATATGTGTTAATGTTTTTTTCGCCACTTAAAACATATTTTCTCCGTACACACAATTCGGAATTTGGATCTGACGGTTGCCATTGAAAGCAACCACTCTCAGCTTCCGATTGGCGGTCTCAATTTGAAAATCGACATGTGTGTACGGAGAAAAGATGTTTTAAGTGGCGAACAAATTTTTAACACTAATAGCGATACACGGTGTACTGTAAAGCCCTTAGACATTATTTTAGGTTGAAGGGATAAAATCTAGGGGGTAACCACACCATAGTTCAAAAGTAGGTGAAAGTAGGCCCATACAATATGCATATTGTATGCAAAACATACAATATGACCTTAAGACCCATATGGTATTTAGACATATTCGGAACAATTAAAACATTCGGACCAAAAATTGGACCAATTAAAACATTCGGACCAAAAAAAATTATTTACACCGTCAGATTCGGACGATCGGACGGTCGCTGATCAAAGTAGCGATCAAAGAAGATCACATGAAAAGCCCATAACACAACTTACGATAAAGGCGCCGACCTAAGGCCTACCATAAAAATGCCTACTTTTGAACTATGAACCATACAGTGTCAGTGAATACTGGGTGACATATGGACTGTAGAAACGCGATATTCAATACATCGGCTAAAACAGGCTGCATGATCAGATACAGACAAAAGGAAAATTTAAAAATTGGTGCATCATATGGTTCTACGTAGTACATAATACATACGCAAACTGTACCATGCAAAACATCATAAAAATAAATAAATATTTGCCGTTGTTTTAAATTAACTAATAATAAGAGCAATTAATACGCCTAAAAACCCTCTGACATGTTCCATGTTCATAACAATGTTTTTCTTGGATCATTCGATGAAGACACTAGTGTTGTGTATCGGCAAGAAATTTATAGCGATAACACCGATACCGATAGTTATCGGTTATCAAACCGTCTGGGGTCTCGATATATCGCTGCGAGACCAACAAATTCCTTATCGGCGATAAGTGGAAAAATATGGTAGGCTATATAATAGTACAAAAAAATTATCTGTATTATTTTTGTTACTATATGTAGCGTGGCATTCCACGTGTAACAACCTGTTCCGCACTCTGTGTAACGGAATAACGGCGGCTTAGTACGACGGAATAAATCGTACAATTGTACGGTACCAACCGTACAATTATCGCCAATAGTTATTGGTACCGGTGTTATCGCAATTATCGGTTTTTTATCGGCGATAACACCGGTGTTGATATATCGTGCCAATATATCGATTATCGGCAAGCCAAAAAAAGGTACATATCAATTAAAACCCTGCCAATACACAACACTAGAAAATATCTTTTACACGAAACTCGAAAGTACGGATAACTACAGTACACCATGAATTGCTATAAGAGTTAAGAAGTAATCAGTTAAAACACTGCTTTTAATTCTAATTGAGTTCGAGGCCCTTCGCCAAAAAAAATTTACTCTCATTTATTCACTAAGGCTAATTTGGTTACACTTTTCCCATAGTGTAGTTGGCATAGCTTGTGTTCACATTGAACATGTGAGAACAGGTTCGCGAGATTTTCCCTCGTCTTTATCACTCGGAATCACATATGAGTGCGCTTTTTTGTGTCGACGCACTCACTTTCGCGTGTCGACGTCTTTATCTTACACACTTTCTGTACGAATGTACCAAATAACGAGTTTTAGTACGGATCAACGCATTTTTTACACTAAACTATTTGAAAACTGTCTAAATTAGAGTTATTAACACTAATTAGACAATACCTACATTGCAATAAAAAAAGCAATTAGAGTCACTAATTCTATTTTAGATTCAAGGGTCAAAATTTGGGCGAATTAGCGTTATTAACGCTAATAACAATTCACGGTGAAATATAGTAATATGAAAAATGTTCCATCAGGGAAGTTCATCCACATCGCAGGCGACTTGTATTGTACTTCCTTATTAAGAAGCCAGTCGCAAGGGTCCAGGAATTAATTATTGACAACGCAGTTTATACGACTCAATGTCAGATTTCTTCCAATGTTCCTTAATCTTGGAAAGTTAATAGTTTCTTGTGTAGACTCTGGTTCCAGAGCTCGCTTGGCTTACAAGGAAGCCCTACGTTAACGAAGTGTGGGCTTCCACATTCACCCTTATTTGGCTCTCCAGCCTGCTCCTGTGACTGTTCCTCTCAGTTTCATGCCATCCAATTGCTTCATTGCTACCAAGGGGGAGACGACTCAGATACTTCACACTATTTGGGATGCTATTGCGACAAAACTCACCCTAATAAACCATTTTTTCTAACTCAGCCAATTCTTCGAATGCAAGGTTTTGGACATTTATTTCCACATTGGATAAATAATTACCTGAAAAGTGGTGCCCGACGTATTTTAATCAATATTTATTTTAGCAACCCCTAAAAGGTTTTGTTAATAAGGTTCCAAACTGTCGGATGCAATGCTAGCAATTGCATGTCTGGAGCATCATCATCAATACCAAGCTCAGGCTGTTACGAGCAACTTTTACACAGTAGTTAACATATTAGAGCGTTGCTTAAGAAAAATCAGCTGTTCTACATTCAACATCTGCCTTCATCTCTTCCGGTTTAAAATGTTTTATTTTCATTTACAAATTCAGTATTCTTTACTTTTAGATTGGCTCATTTTCACTTTGGATGCCAATTTTCCACACCTGTACTCGAGATAGTTTACCATCACGCTTTTTTTTAACGAAGGGCGACTATACAATATTGCTAAATATTAGGTACACTTTCGAAGCCGCTTCAGTTCCTGGTCAAATAAGTCCCCACACTATTGAAGAAAATCTCAGAGTATCGACAAAATCAAAAACCCAGAAAGTACAAAAACCAACATCGCATCGTAAAAGATGTTCTCCAATAATTTTGATGTCGACATATCAGCTCTTGGAAAAACATCCAAACTGATACCAACAAATATACACATGAACAAATCAGCTGGTATATACTCAGGATAATTTCATCAACCACCCAATAGGAAGAGGGGGGGTGAGAGGGAGAGGGAGAGTGAGAGGGAGAGGGGATGAAAGGGAGACAAAAGGGAGGATAGATGACAAAGGAGACCGGGATGGGAGAGGTATTGGGGAGAAGAGTGGAAAGTGAGAGCGACAGGAGCGGAAGGGAAAACCATCAGGTTTCTAACAATGCATTTAAGAAAAACTGATAATGAAAAACTCAACGTAACAAAAATTCTAAATAATCACTTCCTACCGTAAATTCAAAACATGGAACAACCAAAAATTAGGCAAAAGCTAGACCAACATAACATATTTTCTCTCTCCCTCTCCCTCTCATAACCCACAACTTGACACACCTACCGTTTTATATATTTAAGATCTCAACCAAAAAACCATACAACCGTCCACAAATACACAATTCAAAAACACGACAAAATCCAAAAAAAAAACAAGAAAAAAAAGAAACATAAATTAAATCCACGTCTGTTTCATTAATAATGTACCAGAAAAACGGATAAGGGAAGCTCACAAACAGTAAGCCTTTTTTGCAAAGTATACAAATGAAGGATGATCAACCCAATATCCGGTCAAAACAACCGTATTTTTCACATTTAGTGGTATTCAGAATAAGTCACAAATGTAAATTTACCCAACTTAGCAAAGTAAAAGTGAGCAAGAAAACTGCTTCAACAAATTTAACAATGGATAAAGCGTCTCACTCTTTTAACCCAGAATACTCGTAATGGATATTTGGGATTGTATCCATGACCTTAGAAAAAAAAAGTATCAATGAAGTTTGGGCTTTGTATCGAAGACCCGAAAAAAGTCTCAATGAGGTTTGGGTTTATACCCGTCGACTGCGAAGTTCCTCGTTGCCGCTGGGAGAGCCAATCGGAGACCATTGAGGTCCTTCTTCGCTATCACTTGACACCCTAACCTCGAACTGCAACAAGCATAGTAGAAAAAGTTTTTCAAAAAGGGAAGTCATCCAATTTCCAGAGAGGGGAGTCATCGAAACTGCATGGGAATACGTGAGACAGATGGAAAACAAAAAAAGAGAAACAAACCAAACTGTCGTAGAAAAGAAAATTCGGCAAAAAAAGGGGATCATTGAACCATGTCCATGTGAGAAAAATGAGAAAAAAGAGGTAAAGAAACAGAAGAGAAACATAATAATGATCCGTGAATTACAAAGGCGAAGCAGCAAAGAAACTGTTAATTACTGATGACAAAACCATGGGAAAAAAAAAAGATCTCAAAGGTTTGACCTATGAGAACACTTACGTTTCCGTAAGTCCAAAGGCAAGGTCCAACATGTCGTTCTCTTCGTCTGTCGATTCTGGAAGTTTTTTGTAATAATCTTCATCCTGTCCAAAACAAAATCAAACAAAATATAAACCCATTGGAAGTCTAGTTGTGTCATATCCACCTAAGTTTCGCATTAGGAAAGACGGTGTTATCAAACGTGGTTGTTTCCTTAATTATCAGCTTTTCTTAAGACAGAAACCATTGCCATGCTTTTTCCTAAATACATAAAAGAGTTCAGTTTCAACACAGCCTTAAAAAAAACCTCAGTTTTTTATGTCTGCAAAACCCTTCGATTATTAAGTTCAGGAGGACAAGAAAACCAAAAACTGAAACCACACAGTGAATCCTTACGAGCGTTAAGAAATAATACTTATGACAGTTTGTTTAAATGATTTTTAAACCAGTCCAAATGCCTCATCAATTGTGAATCCCAAACAAATTTGCAGAAAACAAAAAAGAGATGTTCTGATGACAAATGAGAACGTGAACGAATTTATGTTAATGGCACTGATGGTAACTCCAGTGTGCTCCCGGAAAGTCAGCTATGGAAATACCGCAAGTGGCAAAATAAATTTAGCAAAGTTTTTAACTCAAAGTTTCACTGGGAAACAAAAAGCTGATAGACTTTGCAATTGCTGTACGGATCCTTTCAGTTGTATTCCTTACTGGAGAAAAAAGAATACAGATACTTTATACAATCCGAGAAATACAAAATGACGGCAAACATCTGTCCAAATTTGTAGGAAACACAGTCCAGTTCAAGTACAGAATGGAAAATTGATCAAGATCACACCGAAAAACTCCTCCAGAAAGTGAAGTATGAAACAGAGTGAAAAATGAAGGAAAAAATGGAGCTCTAAAACAGGAGGTGACAAAAAAATGATGTGAAAAGGCTGGATGCATGGTTGTGAAAAATGATGCACTGGAAAGATTGTGAACATGGAAAAAGGGAGGCGGAAGGAGAGGGGGAGGGGGAAGGAGAGGGAGAGGGAAAAAGAGGGAGAGGTGGAAGGAGAAAAAAACAGCAAATATCTTCCAAAACAAATTTAAATATATCAACAGAAATATTTCCATAAGTAACTTGTAACACTAAAAACCCTCAGCACAGGACACCAAACAGCACAAAATTCTGACAAAAGGAACATTGCAACTCTGAAAGAACTCGGATTCTCGAGAACACAATTTTGAAAGAAGAAAAAAAAGTGGAAACAAATTGAAAATTTCTGAAAGAAAAAATGGAAAGACTTGAAAGAAATACTTACCATAATGATTACATGGCAGGTGGAGCACGCCAAAGATCCTTCACACGCTCCTGTTCCATTTAAAAAAAAAAACAGAAAAGCATGATAAAAAGGGCCATGTGAGTTTTGTGCTTTATTTGACGCAGAAATGAAAAAATCAAAAGGTTGAACATTGAATGGACAAAATTAGGCTGGTAGGAAGAACTAAACCTAAAAAGAAAGATATAATTAAATCAAATAAAACAGGAATTACACCGGCCTTGGGTTTTCAAATACAACAGAAGTCGACACAATAAGAAAAACAGAAAGGGTTCAGAAATAAAAAAATCAGACAGCAAAAACGACAACAAAACAAAAAGAAGAAAGAAAATAAGAACTCAGTTCATGTAATTTGGATTAGACAAACAGAGGAAGGCTTTAGCATCAACAGCATAAGAACATTGAAAATCCTAATAGAAATCTCGCATTTTTTTTGCAATGTAGATGCAAAGCGAAACTCCTCAGTCAAAATGAAAAGACTTGGAAGCATTAAAAGCACCTAAGGGTCCATGTTTGGACACATGTTGCCCTTTCCTTACAACTGAAATGGAAGGAGGGATGAGATGTGCCCAAAAAATAGCCCTAAAAAAAAAAAAAAAAAAAAAAAGGGAGATATGCACACCATTGAAAAAGGTACCAAGAATTCAGAAAAGCATTATCAATAATAATAATAATCATAATAATAACAAACAAAAACAAAAATGATAGCAATAACTTATAATAATAATTATAAAAAGAAGTATGATAAATAAAAGCAATGAAATGAGACGAAGAACTGGAAGTGAAAGACTAGTTTACTCACAGCACTACTTACGATCAGAAAACGCTAAAAACTCTCAAAAAGTTGAAAAAAACACTAAAAATGCAAAGAACTTTAAATCCATAATAAAACCGAAAAAGGCCACCTGAGAAAATTTGAAGACCCACCTTCAAGATCAATATCGTTATCATGGGCAGCTTCCAGCATTGATTGCCCCTCTGGAAACTGAAATGGTTTTTTCTTCCCCCATTTTTATTCACAAATGTTACGTTTATTCTGCAAAATTAAGAGGCAAAATAATAAAAACAAAAAAAAAATTGATCAAATCGACGATGAAAAACTCCCAGATGACTCGAAAAGGAGAAAAAATATATAAAACAGTAGAAAACAAAACACCAAAAAAAAAACAAACATTCGAAAATTCGACGAAAAAACCAGGATCGGAATAATACTTTTTTCAGGTAATATATCAATGACAGAATTATCAGCTTCAATAAAAGAAAACATATAAGTAATGATGAAAAATAACAAAGCAAAGGAGCCAAAAAAATGAGGATAACAAAAGCGAGAGATGAAGCGGAGGAAAAAAAGAAATTCTAAAAACACAAAAAATAAAACAACGAAAGTGCAGACAGCATAGTTTCCACTTTGATTTACTTGCATAAACAATTCAAAAAAAAAAAGAGGATGATAAGTTAAAGAGGAATCTACCAACGTTTCTGCCCCCTTTGGAATTTCACTGTGGCTAAAACTTCTTGAAAATAATGATTTTCCATAATCTGAACAAAAAAAAGGTAGAAAAAACGGCGTCAGTTTTACTCCTTGATAAAGGGATAACGGAGGTACTTCTCTCCCCCCCCCAGCTAAAAAACAGAAAAAAAGAAAAAAGAAAAAAGAAGGAAACCATTTGCAGAAATGAAACACAGTAAAATTCGACTTCGGAATATAAAAATAGAAAGTAGAATAAAAATATATGTATGTACCTAAGGAAAAAACAGGTCGAGAAGAATAAGAAACATGGTTTTCTTTCATCAGCGGAAAAAAATGAGAAGATGAAGTTGACCGCGATTTTTGAAAAATCAATAGGAATGTCAGAAAAATTTCTCTCTCTGCTAAATTGACAGCCACTTTGTGATAAAAAATACTCGTCACTTCGAGATTTACTAAGAGATGCATCAGAGAAAAACCTCAGATTTATTTCCCGTTTATTTATAAAAAGACGTCTCCATGATTCTGTTAAGACTTTAGAGCAGCTCTTCATTTGGTTTTTCAGAAGAGGGAGGGGGAGGGTGAAGAGAGAGGAGAGGGGGGGGGGAGGGAGCGTGAGAGGGAGAAGAGAAAACGAGAGGGAGGGGGGAAAGGGAGAGGGAGAAGTCGAGAAAACGAGAGGGAGAGGAGAGGGAGAAGTCGAGAAAACGAGAGGGAGAGGAGAGGGAGAGGGAAAGGGAGAGGGAGAGAGAGGTAGGGGAGGAGAGAGAGAGGGATGGGGGAAGGGAAGAGAGGACAGAAGAGGAGAGAAGAGAAGAGAGAGGAAAACAGAGGAAGGGAGAGAGGAGAGGGAAGAGAGGACAGAAGAGGAGAGAAGAGAAGAGAGAGGAAAATAGTGGAAGGGAGAGAGGAGAGAGGAGAGAGGAGGAAGGTAGGGATTAGAAAAGGAGGAAGGGAGGGAGGAAAAGAGGAGGGAAGGATGGAAGGGTAGAGAGGAAGAAAGGACGAAAAAGATCAGTAGGAGAGCACACGTGTACAACAAACAGAAAATGTAACTTCGAAACAGGGAAGCGACTGAATGTCAGGAAAGAATGTACTTCGGTCATATTCTATAATTTGCATTGTAGTACTCGCCAGGAGAGCGTATCCGTACATGGCGGCTGCAAAGCCCTGTTTTGTTTATGCTGGTTAGAGGTTTGCTCTGAACCCCGCCACAAGGTACTAGAAATCTATGTTTTAGAGAAGGAAAGAAATTGATCTTCCAGTTCAAGTTTAACTCTTAGTTCGAATCGATGGGATTGAAAGGCTGATACATGAAGAACTTGACGACAAAAGATACGGGTGTACTCCAAAATAAGCTGGTCCAATTATATTGCGTGAAACGTCATAGGTTGGACATTATTACTTTCTAGTGAACACATCGCGATTTGCAACATGTTATGGACCGTCCATACAGACCATCGACGGCTTTACAAAACCTACAACATCAGAAACAATTGTACAGCATAAATGATTAAATGCAATCAATACGAAAACATCAGTCCGTACGCAGCTGAGAATGGTTCGAACCATAGTTCAAAAGTAGGCGTTTTTTATGGTAGGCCTTTGGTAGGCGCACAAAACTTGGCACTAAACTCGCGTAGAGTAGGCATATTGTATGGGTGTGCGTTGTGGACACTCTTGTAAGATCGTACGAATTTGACGTATGATCATAGTACAGCGCACGCCACCTGACGAATTTTTTTAGCGAACTGACACGGCGTAGGATGACAACGGCGTAGGATGACATTCTGCGGGAAAAGAAAACCCGAAAAAAAAAAAAAAAACGCGGGCGGGGGCAACCTGGTTGGTCAATTTGAGGCTTTATTTAGTGTGGCCTTCAAAATTGCAGACGCTAATATGACAGATGTCCTATCGTAAGTTGTGTTATGGGCTTTTCATGTGATCTTCATAAGATCGCTACTTTGATCAGCGACCGTCCGATCTTCCAAATCTGACGGTTTATATAAAAAACACCCCAAAAACTCACAAAAAAAATATTTTTTTTCCGAATGTTTTTCAAAATTTAGACATGACGTTTAATTCTCTATAGATCGAAGTGGCAACTCAACCCTGTTACCCGTTTTTTTTCATTTTTTCGACCAATACAATATGGGGTCTTAAGGGCATATTGTATGTTTTGCGTACAATAGGCATATTGTATGGGCCTACTTTCACCTACTTTTGAACTATGGTTCGAACATTAAACCTTGTAAACGTGATTCCGTGACCTTCTCACGGCGCTTCCCTCCGATTCTTCTCTTGCCCGTCTTCTCTCTTCTGGTGGACCTGGTTCTGGGTCTTGGCTTTTTGCCACACCTATTTTGTCCACTCTCCGATTCTCACCAACTCAGTTCACCACCGCCCTTTGGTTTCGCCTTCGCCTGCCCCATCCTCCTTTACTTGGCTCTCTTGTTTGTGCATGTGGTCGTGTCTTGAGGCCCGATGGTGTCCATTTGCTTCGTTGCTCCCATGGGGGAGATTTGATCCAGGCGCACGACACTATTCGAGACACCCGTTGCTACTATTGCTTCAGAAGGGGGCTTTTCTGTGCGTCGAGAGGTTTCTCATATTATTCCCTCGCGTCGGATCGATGTTGTTTTGCTTGATGGTGCCTGTCGCATTTTCGGTGATATTGTTCGGGCGAACCCCACTTCAGCTACAGTTGTCGGTCAGGCGGCTCTACATCTTGGGGTGGCAGCTCGTGATGCTGCTAAGGCGAAGGAGCTTGATTATGCCCACCGGGACCCTATGGATGACTTTATTCCGATGGCGATTGAGATCTTTGGTTGTTTGGGTGTTGCACTGGACGAGTTTTTCCGTACTTGTGCTCGACGTGCTTTCGAGCGTCGAGGACCTGGGAGCCCTCCTCCTTCGGTCCTTACTTCTTTTTACTGTCAACTTTTATCTGTGGCTCTACTGCGAGTGCAGGCTTCTATTCTCCTCAAGCTTCTATTCTCCTCCGATCGACTGTTGCGGTTATGGATCGTCGCCGTGCTCCGGAACTTCCTCAACGTGCTCCCCCGGGCTGGGGGACTTACGGGGTTGTTTTTCGTAGATATTTAATTGAGTTAGGGTTGGGGTTGGGGTTTGTAGTTTTGTTTTTGTGAGTTGCCGTGCTTTTCATTCTGAGTTGGGTGCTTTTATTTTCCTTTTTGTTGTTTCCTTTTTTTAGGGTGTGTTTTTGTCGCTCTTTTTGTTTTTTATTGTTGTTTTTCAGTGTTGGTCATGCCAGCCCTTTTGTACCCCCCAGACTCAGATGTTTTACCATCGTGCTTTTTAATTTATCCTGCATTTTTGCTTTTCATGTAGACGATGAAGCATACAAATTTGAAATTTCAATTTTGTCTCGAACGGTCATCTTCTTGGTCATCTATTATGTGTTCTTTGCCCTCGTCACTCCCACTATTTCGAACAAAGATTTTTATGTTCTTGCCCCTATCATTCCTCGTTTGGTGATTTCCTTCCAGTCGAGTCTCTTTGGAGCCAACGTGTTATCTTCCTCCAACAATCTTGACATTTCTTTTTCTCCTCCTCTATTTCAAACCGTTTTTTGCAGATCCATTAGTTAAAGTACGGTTAGATGGGCGCCGTCACTCAATCTTAGCTGCTTGATGTGCTTCCTCAAACAATTTCCCTTGCCCATACGCTCTCTTATTCGTGCCTTTATATTGGAGTTACAATGTCGCTTACAATTATTATTTTACCCTTTGGTACAAACGGCGCCAATTCACCACTTCTCCCTGGTCTAGGCTTGAACTCCCTACCTGCGCTTAATTGGCTCTAGTTTTTCAGTGCGTTTTTACCGTGCGGGTCTAAGTTGGCACTTTGTATCGGTTAGTACATAGCTATTTAGTTCGTTCGGCTCTATTTGTGTGCTTGGAAATGTGTGTAGGGTTCCCATGCGTGGTTCCATCCTTAACTGGATTTGCTATTGCAATGATGGATCGTTGTCGTCTTCTGGACCTTTCTGAAATGCGATCCACCAAGCAAGGCCTTGCACGATTGGACTCCTTTTACGAGACAAGTTGTGTTATTGGCCTGTTTTCATAGTCTCATTTTGATGTTTCCTTCTTTTTTCACATCTTTATTTTTGTTGTTTTAGCTTGTCATTTGATTTCACAGCGGTTTCAATTGTAATTTGGCCTTGTGTGGCATTTTCACCTTCATTTTGCCTTTTATCTCACTCTTGTAATTTCGTAAATTATTTGCCATTTAATGTCTTTTTATTTGACTTTTTTATACCAAACGTTCTACTTTATCTAATGTCTCCTAATTAGTCAGGCAATTTATTGTATCTAATACGCAGGGATTAGTATGCGTAGCATATGAGTGGATTTTATGTTCCAACCCACACTGTTTATGCAAAAAAAAAAAAAAAAAAGAACGGTGTGAATGGTTGCACGAAGGAAATTGTTTCCTCCCTTCCACACACCGGATGGACTAAAGAAATGGCAAGTAGCAATTATTAGTGTTGTATATTGAGTAGGTTTTGCCGAAGATCAAAATTTATTGAGTAGGTGCCTTCTTGAGGGGGTCTCGTTCACCAATGTACCGATATTAATGTATTGTATTCACCAATAATCCCGATATATCGGTGCACAGAATTCCCAGCCAATCAAATGTTCGGAAACCGTACTATATCCAGTCAATTACCGTCAGTTATTGAATTATCAACATTTATTTCCAAACTCAATAAACATCAGATTTTCAAGGTTGTGGTATCTATAACTACGGGAAATGTGATATACTGACCTGGAATCTGCTCTATATACAACACTAGCATTTATGACAAATACAGTGGGTGAAAAGTTGACACATAAAACTAGCAGTCTCCGACAAACAACGCTACTACAGGCACCACTGGACTTTTGGTGAAACAATCTATACATTAATTCATTTATGAAATCAACATCTCTACCGTTCCTAATTCTAAAAACAACAATGTAATAAGCCACATCATCCCTTTTGATTTTGTCGACTTCTGCGTACGGACTATATAAAGAGCCAAAAATAAACTGCATTGCAATCATATAATGAGCTTCACTCAACCACTCTCCGACTCCTCTCGGACATAACTGTGCATAACCCGGCCTACTCCTCTAAACTCCCTAAAATAATATGCGGCCACTTGGCCTGCAGAATCGGAAAGAAGGTCAACTTGAATGCCGTTGTGACCGTGCTCTATGCCTGAACTGTGTACATAGATCACAGTGCCTCTCGGAGGTGGATCTGATTGGGGCAAAGTGTCGGTAGTAGTCTGTACTTGTCGGACTTTCAGCGGCTTCAGAAGCTGACGGACCGATCAGTAATCGCAGGACGCGTAACTTCACGAGTTGTGTTTGGATTAATGGCAACACAAAGGCCGACATGGCTTGCTTTTGTCCCACTTCCAAAAAAAACCTGCAAAAATATGAAAGCTACGCGCTCTTTCTTTAGTCGATGCGAAAAGTTGACAAGACAGTTTCTTCCAAGACAGCGACACAAGTTATCTTAATATGCCGTGTAAAGCTATTTTTAGTCCGCACATAAATTTCCAGCATTGCAATTTCCAGCAGAAATTCGCATTGACACTCCTTTTCATTATTATTTGCCAGGATCTGACAATTAGGTTGCTTGCATTTTTTCAATTGCACTACAAGCAATCATGTAAACAGGTTCAAACGTAAATCAACATTGATTTTCTTTCCAGACTCTTGTGATGGATGACACAAAGGAAAAGGGGCCCTTTTCCCTGTGATCGGAACAATTTTGCTTACATTGGTTTCTTTAGAAAGACGCATTAAATGTGACAATTGATGTACCTTTGCTACTATCGCAACTGTGGACTTGAACATACCTTATCAATTTGTTTGCTGCTGAATTCACAACTTATTCTAGGAGGCAAGCGCAACGCCTCAATAATAATTTTATAACTAAATAGATTCAGTTTTCTGTTGTAAAAATAATCGATTCTGGTTTCAACACCATTGACACCTCCAATGGAAACTGTTTTGTATTGTGTGGACACATCGCAATGGCCAGAAAGGTCACAATGCTATTAAAATCCCTCCCTAAAAATTAAAATCTTGGAAGTCTGAGACCGAGACAATAACTAAACCCTACGAACATACAACTAGCGACGTCAAAAATAGTTTCAAAACAGACATGTAAGACAAAGTTTTGGAAAGCCTCACCAGATCACCCGGGGCTGCGATTTCGAGTGACACCTTAGAAGTAAAGGCTTCCTGCAAGGAAAAATCATTAGCCAATGAGAGAGGGAGAAAAACAGCAGACAATACTTGGAAGGAAAGCACACAGGTGATTCAACTAGAAATATACGACAGATTGTGAGTAAAGATTGTAGCTGAACTATGAACCAAAACATTTGAATGTGGAAGCTTAGAAATCCCACCTGCTGGTAAGCGTCTCTAGGAATCCAAATGCCTTCTGAGGCAAACGCATGTTGAACTGCACATGAAACACTATTCCCCGTAACTCTCTAAACTGAAAGCAGAGGTGATGATTCCATTTCAAACAACATTCCATCACTACTGTCTCTGAAAGGCCATTTTCTCATTACCAAATGCGGATTCCACTTTAAAACATCATCCCCAAGATTTCCTGCAAGATAGATAACAGCTCATTTTCATGCTTTCAGTTTTCCACACAGTTCTACTCAACTGAGACCGCTGCAGTCGTAGTTTGGACCGGCTGTTACCCGCCCCACATATAGCGGTTTGGAACCTCTTTTGCAGCCATAGAGAATGCAACAACTTTCCTTAACCGATTTTCAATCGCTGGTCGTAGAAGCAAAGTGGGATGAAAAGTTTTGTGTTCTGAAACCGGTTCCAAAGAATGCCATTGAATAGGCGAGATCCAACCACTGTAACCATCTTCTAAAAGCTTTAGGAAAACCGGATTTCTGCAAATGTCAGAAAAAAAAGTACACAGGTCAGAAAGTGAAAGAGGCACATTTCTATCGGTCGTTCGATAATACATCTCAAAATGGCTTTCCTTCCTCGTTCCTTTAAAAAAATGACCTGACCTATATGACAAATGCCTTAACCATCCATTGATCGATAGAAAAAGAAAGGGAGAGAGAGAGAGGGAGGGGGGGGAAGAGAGGGGGGGAGGAGAGGGTAGAGAGGACAATTTAAGCTGTAGTTTTACTTTCACAGCAAAATGCAAAATAAACAAAGAAGATTTAACACCCTTCGAGCCCAAATACAATCAGAACTTAAAGGACTCTACATCTAATTCTTGGAACACTATATTTTACGATTTTCAGAAAAGAAGGAAAAGGATTCTCGTGTCAAAAATTGAGAAACTCCATCTTTTCAGAGTCAGTAATACATGCACTATAAGAGTACTAATCTAACGCCCGAATATTTTATTCCACATAATTTCTATTCAAAAAAAAGTTAATTATTTGTATTAAAAACAGAGCTAATTACTTGAATACAAAGATGTCTATAGGTATCAGAGGCACTTTTTTTCTTTTTTTCTTTACTTAAACAAAAACAAATTGAAGCCATTACGGCTTCTCTATCAAGGCGCCCTCTCATGGCAAATAAAATTAGGGTTTACATTTCTTCAAAATCGTAAAGTTTCAAGGGTTCTTTCAAAATTCACCAAAAAGTCCCGAAAGCTAAACACAGTTAAAAAAAACTAACATGAAATTTCAAAGAAGTTCCTGGAATTCCTTTGAAACTTTCTAAAAGTTTAGGGAGATACAAAGTGGTTTCCGGAAAAAAAAGCAACAATATCTTCTGCGAATTTTTTAACAAATTTAGGTTTTGATTAGCAAACTTGTTATGAAAACAGTCGAGAGCGACCTTCAGTTCCCGACCTGCCGTCAGAATCCACCGACACGACGAGGTGGCGGCCTCGCCAAGCCTCGTGGCAACAATGTGGCACGAGGAGGAGTCGTACACGACAAGCGACAAAGCGACGACCGACATTTCCCGCCAGCTTGCCATGGACGAGAGTCGGATGGACGCGGCAGAAAAAAGGAAGATCTGTGCTGTCTGAACTTCCAAATTATGAGCGACGTTTTCGTATTGCAAACAAATTGGAATCTGTCTCACTAACGTATGTACTTGGAGGTACACGCTGTATCGCTATTAGTGCTATATTGTTAATGTTTTTTTCAAATTTTTGCCACTTAAAACATCTTTTATCCGTACATAATTGTCGGATAATGGATCTGGACGGTTACGACTTAAAGTTAAGATTCCCACCTTCCGATTTGTAGTCTCCATGTAAAAAATCGGACAAGTGTGTACGGAGGAAAAAGATGTTTTAGTGGCAAAAAAAATATTAACGTTAAAAGAGAAATAGCGATACACGGTATACTTCCACTCTATTTTATTACTTGGATCGAAAAAATTAATTTTGTATTTTTTCGTCGCTGAAGAACGTTAAATCACCACCACGTGCTCCCGCATGCCCCATTTTTTTTTTCCTGGATCATAGTTCAAAAGTAGGCGTTTTATGGTAGGGCCTTTGGTCGGCGACTTTATCGTAAGTTGAGTTATGGGCTTTTCATGTGATCTTCTTAGATCGCTACTTTGATCAGCGACCGTCCGATCGTCAGAAATCTGACGGTGAAAGCAAATATTTTTGGTCCGAATGTTTTAATTGGTCCAATTTTTGGTCCGAATGTTTTAATTGGTCCGAATAGGTCCGAATACAATATGGGTCTTAAGGTCATATTGTATGTTTTGCATACAATAGGCATATTGTATGGGCCTACTTTCACCTACTTTTGAACTAGGTCCTGGATCCTGGTCATACGTGGCGTTAAAGCAAGATAGAATAAAATTATAAATGACCGCGGCTTTCTTCGGGACGTGACATGCAGCCACGCTTCGCTAATGTTTCACATAATGTACTGACTAGCAGAGGTCGCAAACGGTCAACCGAAACCGTGACCGACCGTTAACCCGACCGCCCGCGCCGGATCCGGAACGGATTCGGTTGCCAAATTTTGGGGGGTCGGTCGGTTACGGTCGGGTTGACTCACTAGGAAAAAAAAAAAGGGTCAGTTACGGTCGGTCCAAACAAAAAACCAAAAAAAATGAAAATTCTGTATTGTTTTTTTCCAACATTATTGTTCTATGTACTTTTGGTATCGTGGAAGTACGTGGCATCATGATTAGCGTCGCAAATCTGACACGGTACTGTAGTAAGCTATTTATTTCGCAAATCAAAGGGAACACGACAAAGCGTAGCACATCTGACACGGTAGTACACTATTCATTTCGAAAATCTTAGGGAACGCGACAAAGCGTCTCAAATCTGACACGGTAGTAAATATTCATTTCGCAAATCTTAGGCAACGCGACTAAGCGTCGCAAATCTGACACAGTACACCGCCAATTGCTATTAGAGTATATAACGCTAATTCGGTGCCCCTAAATTTTGACCCCAAAACCTGAAATAGAATTAATAACGCTATTTGAGGACGTGGACCATAATCTGCCACGTCTCAGGTACTAAATTAAAATCAATAACGCTAATTGTTTTTTGACGCTATTTAATCCTTGACTCTAATAGCGATTGGCGGTGTAGTACGCTATTCATTTCGCAAATCTTAGGGAACGCGACAAATCGTAATTATTGGCTTATTCCGTCGTACATTGATTAATTTTGTAATTTTTCGGTTACGGGCGGGAACGGTTAGTCGCGAAAAATCAAGATTCGGTTAATTTTTTTTTCGTAAACGACGGTCGGTTAACAGTTAACAATTTTGGAGCGTGACATAACTCGGTCGGGCGTCGGTTACTCAGATTTTGAAAAAAAAAACGGTCGGTTTCAGGTATGGATTTTTTTGATTTTGCGACCTCTGCTGACTAGTGTTGGGTATCGAGGACCACTTGCCGATATTCGATATGTACCGAATGTTAAGTACCCCGATAATCGATATATCGCTTCGATATATCGATTATCGAAATATCGCGATATTTAGCCGATATATTGCCAATATAATATATCGCGATATATCGAATGATTTTCTAGGTTTTTTTTTTTTGTAGTCTGCTGCCAGTACTACAATGCGAATCGGTTATTAGAGTATATAACTCTAATTAGGGTTCTTAAAAATTTGATTTTTTTCCAAAAATAATGTCCATGATTTTCGAAATTAAATAAGCAACGCTATTAGAGAAAGTGGACCATAATCTGCCAAGTTTCCCGCACTAAATTAGAATTGTTAACACTAATTTTTTTTTACACTATTTAAACCTTGACACTAATAACGATGCGCGGTGTACTGCTTCTGCAGCCCGTAGTAGTAACAGCTGCTACTACTACTTGTGTTGCAGTCGGTAGTACTAACAGCTGCTGCTAGTACTAGTGTTGCAGTCCGTAGTACTAACAGCTGTAGCTAGTACTAGTGCTGCAGCTGGTAGTACTAGCAGCTGTTAGTACTAGTGGTACTGCATGTGGTAGTATTACCTACTACTATTCCACATTTCTAAAATTACACCCTCTAATTATAACATCAATAATATTAAAAATTCACATTTTTTACCATTCAAAAAATGCAATATAATTCTAATACCAATTCCAAATATATAACATAAATCAATATGTGGCCACAAGTAATCCATATGGCCACATTAATATTAATTATTTATTTTCCCAATATTCAATTCTAATTCCCTAAATGAAAAAAATTCAAACTCGCAAATATTTCAAAATCCAACATGTCCAAATCATGAGCTTAATTTGACATCTACCACATTCAAACATGTGATTATTCTATAATCCCAAAATCCCAAATTTTCCACTTTCCCAATTTTCCCAATATTCAAAATCCAATTCCAAAATTTCCGTTAATTCTCACACTAATAAATTTTCTAAATCTATTTCCTCAAATACATAATTTTCCATCAACAATTCTACCTCTCCCAAATGCAAACATGTGATTATTCTATAATCCCAAAATCCCGAATTTTCAATTTTCCTAATTTCTCAAAAACCAAAATCCAAATCCGAAATTTCCATTAATTCTCACACTAACATCATAAATTTTCAGCATCCATTTCCTCTAATATATAATTTTCCATCATCAATTCTACCTCTCCCAAATGCAAACATGTGATTATTCTATAATCCCAAAATTCCGAATTTTCCATTTTCCCAATTTCTCAAAATCCAAAATCCAAATCCAAAATTTCCATTAATTCTCACACTAGCAACATAAATTTTCAACATCCATTTCCTCAATATATAATTTTTCCATCAACAATTCCACCTCTCCCAAATACAAACATGTGATTATCCTATCATCCCCAAAATCCCAATTTTCCTACTTTCCCAATTTTTCCAATATCCGAAATCCAAATCTAAATTACACAATGTTTCTACGACCAAAAAACTGAAATTCAAAATCTCTCAACCGTGCACCCTACAAATCTTCCATAAAAAACATAATTTTGCATAATTCTTTTTTGTTGGGTAAAGTATTCCACCAATCTCCATTTCCTTTCCCGTTTCCTTCCGAAGTTTCTTGGAAACAACCTTATTGTTATCGTTGTCGTTAATGTCTCCCTCTTTTTCAATCTCCTTTCCTTTGTCGTCACGAATATTAATGAGCGATTCCGTTGCTTGCCATGATCCTTTCAAAAAAACAAGTCTTTCCACCGATTCCGGAGTCAACCGGTTTCGCTTAATCGTGCTAATTTGACCGGCCAAGGAAAAAATTCGCTCGGAAGGAGCCGAAGTGGCCGGAATAACTAAAATGATTCGAGCCAAAAAGCTCAATGTCAGAAACAAGTTTTTCTTTTCGGCCCACCACTTCAATCGGTTTGCCCGTTCGTGTTGTGATTGTTCTAAAACACTTCTTCCTTTGTAAAGTTGAACTTCGTGGAGCAAATGCTCCTTAAACTCATCTCGCGTGAGTTCCGAGGCCGAAGGTTTTTGAACGGTTTCCATTACCGAAGAAATGGGATACTCTCTTTATAATGCTATGAAAATGTCATCCTCATCATCATCTTCAACTTCATTCACACCTTTTTCATTTGAATTGTTTCCAATTTCCATCATCAACCTATCACTATCACCTTTCGAATGTCCAAACAATTCCGCATCCATGTCAAACTTTCCCAACATCATGTTGACAATTTCTTGCCATACCTTATCTACCTCCAAAGGTGTTAAAAATACTAGGTTTTTCGTCTTAGGATCTAGTGCACAAGCAATAAACATCTTTATCAGGAGGGTTGTTAACTCACACGTTCCAAATCGACCCTCAAAATCGGTTACCATCGTCTCCGCAATTGCATTAATTGCCAAATCATCACATCCTCAATTTGATGTGTCATCCACTACTTTTTTTAGTACTTTAAGTAATGAGTGGACAATTACCGGCACCCAACTCAAAGTTACATAACTTTCCCCTTCCAACACACGTTGGGCAACCATTAAAGGTTTAAAAGAATCGCACCTCTCTGAATGATCATCCATGCCTCTTCACTCAACCTCGCATTCGGTGGCACAATTGTTGTCATGATTGCTTGTAACCGATTTTTCAAATACAATATTGAAGTGAGCATAAAGTATGTAGACCACCACCTCGTAGCTACATCCGGAAGTAGAACTTTCCACTTCATTTCACTCGCAACATTTTTGAGAATATTAGTTGCTCACGGTGAGCTTCTAAAAAATCCAACAAGGTTGCGTGCACTTTTCAAGTGTGATGCAACACTAGAACCATTAAAGAACATTCCTGTGACGAGCTCTAATAAATGATCCATGCAACCATGCCAATCACAAGACATGGATTTTCCCGCTATCTTCATAGCAGCTGCTGAATCAGTTACACAAACCGCCACTGATTTTTCGGAAATGTCAAATGCTTCTAACATTTCCTTACACTTCTCACCAATCGCTTCTGCGGTATGGCTACCAGGAAAAGGAGAGCATCCTAAACAAACATTTTGAAGATCCCAATCAGAGTTGATAAAGTGCACTATCATGGAACAAAAGGATTCATTGGACAACGATGTCCATGTGTCCATGGTAATGCTTAAGGTTTTCACCTTCCACAAGCTTCCCTAAACTTAGGCGGACCTTCATCTCGATTTCCTCCATTCTTGAAATTAGTCCACGTCGATCTGGAATCACGACCTTTGGCGCCCAGCCCTTCACAATTTCTCGAAATTCTGGGCTCTCCACGATACTTAGTGGCTGGTAGTCCAACACGATCCACCATATGAGCCTGTCTTTGAATGATGTGGTTGCTCCTCTTTGGACGAAATCCTCCAAAGCTCTCGGCTTTTCTTCTATTTCTTTCAATTTATCCCCTGTAAATAACTTTCTGTGATGAACCCTTAAGTGAGAGAGTAACTTAGTAGGACTAATCGACTTCCCCCTCGCAACAGGCAAATCACAATGATTGCAAAAAGCCTTGTCTGAATGCTTCGCACTATGTAAGACTATAAAGTGATGCCAAACTTCATAATTTACCCCTTTAGGAACGACCTTTCTCGCATCCCTAAACTGATTTGCAATTTCTAATGAGTTTTCCATGTGTACAGTTTCCATATCTGGAAGTAGCTGGGTGTCATCATCCTCTAAACCTCCCAGGCTACCTCTTATCTCTAAGGAATCCATGGAGAAAGCTAAAGTTCTTCGCTGAAACGAAGAGAGAGAGAGAGAGAGAGAGAGAGAGAGAGTGAGAGAGAGAGGTAATTTTTTTTTTCGGTCAGTTCAATCTTTTGACTGATTTACTTTGTTATTTTCGTACGTCAAGTTCTGTCCGTACTAGTTATTTTCGTACGTCAAGTTCTGTCCGTACTAAGTAATGAATTCTATGCAGTACGGAATTAGTAATTTTTTTGCGGTTCCATTTTGCGGCGTTTACCGTGAAGTTACGGAGTAGAATTCACGTCTTACGTGGCGTCTCACGGTGCACAGATATTTTACTTTTCGGTAAAATTACATTTTATACAAAATTAAAAATTTAAAAAGTACGACATATCGCGATAATTATCGCGATATTTTATGTTGGTCTCGGTACGATATATCGAGGACTTTGACCGATCGATATTCGATATATCGAATATCGAATTATCGCGATATAAAATTACCCGATACCCAACACTAGTACTGACAATGCAACCTTGTCGCCGCACCGCGCGCGTCCCCACGTTCGGAAAAAACCATTTCTGTCCAACAAAAAATATTCGCACAAAATATGCGTCTTCTGGCCGTCATGTCGCGCTGGTGTGTACGTACTAGGATCCGAATAAGGGGGTGTCCCCATGTAATAGATACTCTGAAGAAGTACATCCTATTTTATTGAAGATTCTCCGTACTACTTTTCATTGCGTTCCAATGTGCTAAAATGAAATTGGAACTTTGGAATGTGACGGTTGAAGACGACTACGAAACTTCCTGACAATTGGTGACTCTTACAAAGACGCTTACAAAAACAGCGACAGTTTAGACTTCTATATTTTTGTGACATTGTAGATGTCTAGGGTTTTGCGAAATTAAGGCGTCATACTCACTTGTGACAACATCAACGTCACTAATCCCAAAACCTTCCGCCATGGCTTTCCGATTTCGTTTTATCGTCTTTCTCACTCGACCTGTCTTGAAAATACTCTCAAAGGTAGTCAAAAAAATAATTTTACAGCTCTTTCATTTCATACGAGTATTGTCGTATTTTGTTCCAAGAAGTGTGAGATAATAGCGGGAGTGTGAGAAGGAGAGGGAGAGGCGACGACGTCGTAAACTTCAGAATTGGACCCATGGATGAAAGTGGAGGTCCGAGACCCCTCAAAAATAAAATCCGTACATGCGTGTGACAGGCAAGGGAAAACAATAGCTAGTACTCTCCCTCCAGTTAAAATTTTCTCACTCGTGTGGCGCGATCATGGAACGCTTTACATTCGTTGTTTCAGTGAGACTTTAACTAAAATCACCTCGCGAGGTGATTTTTCATGAAAAAAATTGATGAGTTGGATTCGAGTGCCCGGGGTTCCAAAGAGGAAAACAACAAAATGAGTACATAAGACGACAAACATAGAGTACATTCAAAGTCTCGAATTGACCTTCATTGTATAGTGGTAAAAGTCTTTTTTTCGTAAGGCAAAATATTTTCTAGTTGCTGATTGAATTTTGGGGGAAAAAGACAAAAAAAAGCCGATATTTTAAATCAGGGGATACCCCCCAAAACGTCACCAACATGGAACAGGAAAAATCTTTGCAATAACTTAGGTTGTATGCCCATGTAACCGACAATTTAGAATGAAACTTTGGAGTTTAGCGAAGATTCTACTTAGTACTTTTAAGGGTGTTCCCATGTCTTTTCAGAGTGTCCGACTACGATTGTGCCTTCGCTTGCCGAAACCTTCCGTATTAGGTAAGCCCTCTTGCATTTGTGGTCAAACTATAGACGAGCAAAGGGTCAATTTGCTTCGTTGCTCACATTGTGGGGAGGGATCAACAACACCCGACATGGTACGAGATGTAATCGCCACAAGGGTTCTAGGATACAAAATCAAGCGTGAGGTGTCGCATGTACTACCCCACTTTCACAATTTAGGGATACACGGGGCCCTCGTGTGGGTCTTGTGATTCCACATGGTGCAGCGAGAACATTTGTTGACGTAGTCCTTACAAAACCTCTACGATCCCTTGTTTCCTCGCGGATGACATTGCATGTTGGTGTTGCAGCTCAGGTTGCAACGGCTTCCAAAAGATATGACTACGCACACCAAGACCCAACTAATAGTTCCACACCAATTGCTCTGGAGATATTTGGGATCTTGGACTCTATTTTTAAAAAGTTGTTAAAGGACTGCGTTTGACGACCTTTCGAAGTTTAGTGACCTGACATCCCTTCTCAAGCTCCCATGTCGACTTTCTACCGCCAACCCATCTATGTCGCACTTCAACATTCCCCAGCGTCGCGCCTTCAACGTTCGTCAACGTCGGCCATTATCTTACAGAGCACGGTGGTGACTGATGGTCGAAGACCATGAGACTTACCCCCGCGCTGTAACTCTGAGACCTCCATAAGTCCTCAGAGTGGACAGCTTCCAAGAAGCCTCTAGGATAATCCTGACCCCTTTGTGTTTAAGCAAAAATAACTGCCACCCTGGCAGACAAAAACGCTGACCAAAACCAGTCGCAAAAACAGACGGTCCCACCGTCAATAAAAAC
>JBBHKE010002505.1:128809-142037 GCA_037447655.1 Zygnema cylindricum | reverse complement strand
GTCAATATAATCCTAGATTCTGTGAATCTTTTAGGATTCTTTTTTTGGGGAAACATTTCTAGATTTTGTACTATTATTTGAAACTTATGTATAAATTTGAGAGGTGGTCCGTCATGGAGGATGACCGATTTTTTGGGATAATTTTGTTTGTTCTGGTAGTATACTATTTTTTTTTTGATAGTTTTTGTTCTTTTTACCTACATTTATCAGAAAAAAATAAAATAAAAATAAATGGTCGATAATTATCAGTCAATATATATAAATGTATGTACAAGATATATACCTATATGGAAATAGTAGTTGCTTTTGACAACTTCAGCATGTGAAATTAGCGATGAAGATTGAGCATTCAAAATGACATGCTTTTATCATTCCCTCCGACAATGTTGTATAACGTAAAAAATCTGCCTGGCATATAATTTGATTCAAATCGATTGCATGCCAACAACAGGACAAAAAGAAAAAAAATGAGTAGTTAAAAAACACCACAAATACGAAAAAACAATATATCGCAACATTTTTACGAAGTTGCAATTACTAAACAGAAAAAAACCGGATACAATTAATTTTCACATGAAAACATTTTTTTCGATAATTGCACAACTGATCTACTATCCCTTGTTTCTGGTATTTTCACAAGAACAGAAAGATTTATTACCACTTTTGCTCTTTTGACATGTTTTTTCCCTTGTCTTCCCGCTTACCTCACTTCTGTTTCCCCACCCACCCTAGCATTTGTCTTAACCCTTTCTACCTTTGATGATCGCCTCATGGACGTAGTTCACACTTAGCTCGCGGGGCTTTTGAATGTGAGTCTAGGCCTATGGCTCGCCTTCAAGCTACTTTTCTTGTCTCTGTCGGTGGTCTGCATTTACAATCCACGGCACGTGTTGCTCCCGCTGCCTATTAGGGAAGTTGGTGCCTTGTTGTCTCCACTTTTGTCTCCTGTTTTTTGTTTGGGGACATTCCTGATTTTGCAACTGTTGTCCCTTGTGTTTCGGACAGTGTGCTCGCCTTCCACGGACCATTTTGGATCCGTCATGTTCTCTTCCTCTTGCTAATGTCGTAGATGTGCCTCTCTTTTCCACCATTGTTACAAAATCAGTTGCGCATGTCCAAAAATCCATTTCTGATCACGTTGCCGCTGCCGTTAAAATTGAGCTTCTCGAGGTGTTTCCTTCCAATTTTTCGAGTGCGCGCTTTCTCTTTTGCGTTGGACTTGGTTTCGGAGCTTAGCGATTGGCTACACCTAGTTTATCCACCCTCTGTTTCACGCTTTTTTAATTCACCACGCCCTTCGGTTTCGGTTTGGTCTCTCTCATCTACCATTGCTTAGCTCTCTTGTTTGCTCGTGGCATCGTCGTTTTGAGCTTGACAGTACCCATTTGCTTCGAGGCTCCCACAGGGGCGAGTTGGTTCATGCGTACGACATTATTCGTGACACCATTGCGACTATTGCTTTTTGGGGGTGGGTTTTCGTTTGTCGGGTGGTTTTCCATGTTATTCCTTCACATCAAATTGATATTGTACTACTCGATGGTGTAGGTCGCATATTTGGTGACATTGTTTTGGCAAACCCTATCTTCAATACAATCGTCAGTTCAAGTGGCTCGACATGTTGCATCGGTCGCCTGTGACGTGGCTAACATAAAGGAGCGTGATTGTGCCCATTGCCATGCTATAGATAACATTATTTCAATGACGGTACAGATATTTGGTCGTTTAGGTGAGACTTTGAACGAGTTTCTTCGTGCTTGTGGTTGGCGCTCGTTCGAGCGTCGAGCAACTGGGAGTCTTGCTTCCACCCCTACTTTTTTTTATGGTTAACATTGATCTCTTATTTTTCAACGAGTGCAAGCCTCTATCCTCCTTCAATCGTCTATTGCAGTTATGGATCATAGGCGCATTTGGGGACTCCTCCCCGTGCTTCCGCAGGTTTTGGAAATTTATAAGGTTGCTTTTCAGAATTTTGGTTATGTTGAGGTTTGGTTCGGTCAGTTTAGTTTACGCACTCTATTTGATCTCTCTTTGAAGTAGTTGTTGCTTTTTTGGGTGTCTTTGTTTTACCTGTTTTTTTTCTGTGTTTATTGCTTTTGCCTCACTTATCCTTTTTGCTTGCTTCCCTCCACATGTAGTTTTCCAGGTATAGCATTGCCGCCCCTTTTTGTTCCCATGGACTCAGATGGTTTAGATTGCGCTTTTTAATAAAATCAGCCATTTTTTATTTTTTTTTTTAAATAAAATCGGGATACATTTTCACATAATATTCCAACGAATCAAAACAAACACAAAGATGGATAGAAATAAAATCTCAAACCACTTATAGTGTGGTAAAAACTCATGATTTCTAGTGTACACACGTGTTTCCTATTTTAGTACTTTCTTCATCATCCCTCCAGACAGGAATCGTTTTTACTACTTTAACACATCTAAACACAAAAGACAAAAAACACATCACACACACAAGACTACACAACTCCCTGTCTAACTTCTTTATAACATACAAAAATACAACTCTCTCCGTTTCTCTTATGCATACAAACATACAAAATCACTCTCTATTTTTCTTATACATACCAACGTAGAAAACTCTCCATTTTTCTTATGACACACACAAGCATACAAAACTTTATTCATTTTTTGGATAAAGAGAAGCTTTCAAGCACGATCCAATCCATAGCTCTTGCGACGGTCCAAACTTTCATATAGTGCATTCCCGCGAATCGTGGAAATAGTCCTTCGACGGGTGTGAGAGTAACCGGTGATTGAATACACACTATATTTGAATCCTCCTTGGATGGAAAGAAATCTAAATCTGATTCCACCCAATCTGTCCCGTCACTGGTAAATCTGTCATCCAAAAACTCAATTTTCTTTCCAGAAACTTCATATCGTCGCCTCGTAGCTTCGTCACATTCTTCCAAAGCTTGTGCAAAAATTTTCTTATTCACCTCAGCAGCTGCCCTTGTTACCGAAACATTTTTTACGTTCTTAGTTACACCAACATGTCCAATCCCATGTTCTTTACTTGCGACATTTACATCCATTTGCCCGTCGATATCCTTTTCTCCGGTACTATTTTGGTTGAAAGATGTTTTTGAGTCTTTTTTATGGTTTTCGGTGGTCCCCAAAGAAGCCCTCACTGCTTCCGCACTTTTCATTTTTATCCACAAATTACTCGATGTTTTGTACTTGCCTTGTTCCATTAACTTTGCATGGCAAATTATTTTCCGTTCCTTAACATCTATCCAGGGCTTTGAATAAACAAAGTTGTCATGAAAATCGTGCCAAATAATTTCCGTTTTGAATGAACCTATTTCAGAAGCTAAACCGGCTCCTTCCACCAGTCTCTCCTGCAACATCGCAAACATTGGAACCCTAAAGTTAATGGTAATGGTGAAGGTAAAGGTAAAGGTAAATCCTAAAAATGGTTTTTAAGGAATAAGATTCCCTCTTCTACATTTACTCTTATGGTAGTTAAATTGGTAGTTAAATTACAAGATGTCACAACACTCTCAAAATGAATCGACAAACTAATAAGCAACGAGATATCTCGAGATAAATCAAGATAACTGGAGTTATATGAGCACTTTTTAAAACAAAAGGACAACAGAGAACAAACAAGGAAAACTATTGACAAGATGCAGGGTAATATTAGATTAGAAGTCATGGCGACAGAAATAGAGTGGAAGATAGAAGATAGCCTGAATTATAAGTTTTTAAAATTGATTGAAAACAATAAGACAGAACAAGATTTAAATAGGAAAAGGAAAACTTCTGAGAGTGACCTCTCAGGAACTGAAGGAACTAACTCGAAGAGTCACTTGACCCTTCAGTTAAAGGATCCGGTCAAGATTTATAAAACAGATCTCTGACCGGATTCCATTCTGACTATACTTCAAGTACGCAGAGAAAACAGATCTGACAGGACAGAAAACAGATCTACAGATCTGACAAGACAGATCTGACAAGACAGACTGGCATCTGACAAGACAGACTGGCAGACTGAATTACCGAAATCCTAGATACTAAAACAGTCTGTAATTCTAGATTTCGGTATTCTAAATGTTACTAGTTGTCTTAATACAGAATACTTCTAGTAAAGCCTGAACATTTAACAGCCCCCCTCTTTGCTAGAAGTTAAGACCGGCTGAAGCTCGATGAAGTTCGAACTGAGGTCGATGAAGGCCCTTGGTGAGGAAATCCGCCAATTGGAGGGAAGTCTGGCAGTACTGGAAGATGAGTGTGCCAGCTGCAATGGCCTCCCGTGTGAAGTGGTACTGTATGTCAATATGTTTGGTTCGTCGATGGTGCACTGGGTTGCTCATAAGAGCAAGGGCTCCTTGAGAATCACAAAAGATTGTAGTCGGGGAAGATGGAGGAAACTGAAGGTTGGAAAGGAGGGATCGAAGCCATATGGCTTCCTTGGCAGCGTGTGTCGCTGCCATATACTCCGCCTCTGTGGAGGACAGAGCGACTGTCGGCTGTTTTTTGGATGCCCAGGAGACAAGAGCTCCTCCGAGAGAGAAGCACACGCCGGAGGTGGAACGGCGAGTGTCAAGATCTCCCCCCCAGTCCGCATCACAAAAGCCAACAAGGACTGGAGAGGAAGCGCCAGAGAAGGTGAGACGGAGAGTGCTTGTGCCTTTGAGGTAGCGGAGCACACGCTTTGCAGCGAGGAGGTGCTCAGGTGAGGGGTTAGAGAGAAACTGGCTGAGCTGGCCAACTGCAACCGCAATGTCTGGCCGGGTGCCAGTCATTGCATACATAAGAGAGCCCACCATGGATCTATATAGGTCAAGAATATCTCCATGGACAGGCCCACTGGAGTTGCTAGTGAGCTTGGTATTAGCATCCAAGGGGGTAGAGACGGGTGTGCAGTTAGTCATGGAAAACCTGTCTAAAATTTCAGAAATGAATTTTTCTTGAGAGAGGTAGAGGGTTTTGGCTGCCCTATCACGACGTACTAGGATGCCAAGGCAAAACTCTAACTCCCCTAAATCTGTCATAGAAAAATGAGAGTTGAGCATGTGTTTGACTAAAAGAATTTGAGTGAGGGAAGGGCTGGAGAGAAGGAGATCATCGACATAGACTGTGATGATGATAAGGGTCTCACATTTACCTCGGATAAATATGCCAAAATCTGCAGCCACTTTGAAGAATCCTTCGCTTACGAGAATAGACTCCAAGAGCTGGCTCCAGACGCGCGGAGCTTGCTTGAGACCGTATAAAGACTTCAGGAGGCGGCAGACAAGGTGCTCCGTGCCTGGAGAGATATATCCTTCCGGTTGCCGAATGAAGATCTCTTCTTGGAGGTCACCATAAAGGAAGGCAGTTTGCACGTCCATCTGATGGACGTGCCAGTCTTGGGAGGCGGCAAGTGACAAGAGGATGCGGATAGAGGCAAATTTGGCGACGGGAGCATATGTCTCGGTAAAATCCAGGCCCTCTTTTTGGAGAAATCCCTTTGCCACAAAGCGAGCTTTGAAGCGGTCAAGGGAGCCATCTGCTTTTGTTTTAATGCGAAAGACCCACTTTGAGCCTATGGCCTTGCGGCCTGGAGGGAGAGGAGTCAGCTTCCAGGTTCCATTTTGCTTTAAGGAGGCAAATTCGGCATCTGTGGCGGCCTTCCAGGCTGCGGCATTGGGACCAGCCATGGCCGCCGAGAAGGACAAGGGAATGTCAGAGGTGGCAATGTGGGCAACTCCATGAGAAATGGGAATTGTCCGTGCTTCGATGCGAGCACTTCTGCGGACAGCGGGTGGCTGGTCTGAGGAAAGGATAGATGGAATGTTAAATGGAGGAGCAGACGGTGAGATGGGAGAGAGGGAGTATGGGTCAGAGATTGTTCTGGCAAGAGGGAGTGAACCAGAAAAAGGGGATGGTGCAGAGATAGTGCGGTTGAGCAAAGAAAGAGAGGGGAGTGGGGGCAGAGAGGGTGTGGGTGGAGGAAGGAGAGGAGAAAGAAGGGAAGTAGTTGGAGTTGGAGAAGAAGAGATGGGAAGAGGAGACAAAGGAGGAGGTGGAGGGTTAGAAGAGATTAGTTTACGGACAAGTGGTTTTTCATCAAAGGTGACGTCACGACTCAAAATGACGCGTCGTTCGTTATGGAGCCAAATTCGGTAAGCTTTGGATTCGGTGGCATAGCCAACCAAATATCCGGATTTGGCACGACTGCTCCACTTGTGGTGAGGAGTAAGATCTTTTGCCCAAGCAATGCTGCCGAATATTCGTAAATGGGAAACGTCCGGTTTTTGGCCTGTCCAGGCCTCGTGAGGAGTGAGGTTCGGAAGAGCTTGGGTAGGGCATAAATTTCGTAAGTAATTTGCTGTAGTGACAGCTTCGCCCCAAAACATAGGTGAAAGGAGGGCGAAGTGAAGCATGGATCGTCCCATATTGACAACAGTACGGTTATAACGCTCCGAGACTCCATTCTGTTGGGGAGTATGAGGTGTCGTAGTTTGATGCACGATTCCATGAAGCGAGAGAAAGGAGGTAAATTCTTTGGAGCAGAATTCTCCTCCGTTATCAGTTCGGAGGACTTTGATGCGACAGTTGTGGTGATTCTCAACTTTCGCTTTAAAAGTTTGGAATGTAGCGAAAGTATCGGATTTGCGACGTACAAGGTACAGGTGACTGTAACGAGTGGCGTCGTCAATGAAAGTGACGAAGTACATCGCACCATTATGACTCGGGTTGGACATTGGTCCACATAAGTCAGAGTGGATTAAGGAAAGTGGGCCTTTGGATTGAGTGGTGCTTGAAGGAAAAGAAGGGCGTGGAAATTTTCCTTCGATGCATCCAGTACAGAAAGGGATTTTTCGATTCACAAGCGAATCCAATCCCGTAACAAGGCCTTTTGATAATTGGTGAAGGCTAGGTCCGGAGAGATGGCCGTACCGTAGGTGCCATTTGGAGAGGGTGATATGTGGGGAAGAGATGGCAACGTTGGCAGATCCAACAGGAGAAAAGGAGGAGAGGATATAAATGTCTCCCTGTTTTACTCCAGATCCAACAGTTTGGTTTGTTTGGGTCAAAAAATTGACGTGATTTGAGGAGAAGACAGCCGTAGCTCCTTGGTGTAATGCCGCGCCGACTGAAAATAGATTTTTTCGTAGAGCAGGGACAAAAAGAACGTTGGTGAGTTTAATGCTGGCCTGATTTGGGGATCGGCCAGGAGTGTTGATTTGACCAACGTGCGTCGCGGTGAGGGCGGCGTTATTGCCAAGTAGGATTGGCATTGGAGGACTGAGTGGGGCGATGGAAACAAACCAATCGGAACGTGAAGACAGATGGTGGGAAGCACCAGAGTCAACTATCCAGGTGTCGTCAGGTACAGTTGGTGATAGGATCGAACCAGGGGAGGTCGAAACTGTCGCCAACGCGAATCCAAAATCGGATTGCGTCAGTGGGGTCGAAGGGTTTACATCGACCGTTTGAGGAAGTGGCGAAGGTTGATGGCCAGGGGCGTAAAGTGGATATGATTGGAGGTATCCGGGATGATGTGAGATGGATTGATCCGTTGGAGGAGGATTGGCGTAATGAAACGGTTGAGCGACAGAATTAAATTGAGGAAGTTGAACAGCCGGAATAGTGGCTTCAGCGGAGGAGGCTTGACCTTGGTAAAGTCCACGACCTCCCGGATGACCTCGCCCACCCGTACGGCCTGGTCCTCCTTGACGATCATTTTTCCGTTTGAGAGCCGGACAGAAATCAATTGTGTGATCATTCGCTCTGCAATAGCGACAGGTGGTGGAGGAGGATTTTGGTGACTTAGGATTGGTGGAAATCGCTGCCAAAGCAACGATTGGCGTGTTTTGAAATGACTGCTTCATCTCCTCATGGACCAAGCGAGCCGTTAAAGTTGGAATGGTTAACGCAGTTGGGGAATTGTCAAGAGAGGAAATAAGTGATGAATAAGAATCCGGCAGACCACCAAGGATTGCCGAGATAAGATCATCGTCGGAGATCTTGGCATTAATACTCTTGAGCTGTCCTGCCAGGGATTTCAGATGCTGAACATAGATCTGAATAGAATCGGTAGGCAGCTTTCGGTAAGAGTTGAGCTGCCGCTTGAGGAATAACTTATTTGACCAGGACTGATTTTCGTAAGCAGAGGTCAAAAGTGACCATGCTTCGTGAGCAGAAGAGGCGTCACGGATGATGTCAATCTGTGATGACTCAAGCGCAAGAACAAGCCGAGAATGGGCTTCCTCGTTGCGAGCGAGCCATTTGGTTTTTTCGGCAGCATCTGCAGGTTCGATTTCGCTGCCACAGGTGATTGACCAGAGTTTTTCGCGGCGCAAAAGGTGCTCTATCTGATATTTCCATCCGTAAAAATCTGAGCCATTAAATTTTGCAACGGTATTGGCGTTGGACGGCCCATAACCTATTAGATTAGAAGTCATGGCGACAGAAATAGAGTGGAAGATAGAAGATAGCCTGAATTATAAGTTTTTAAAATTGATTGAAAACAATAAGACAGAACAAGATTTAAATAGGAAAAGGAAAACTTCTGAGAGTGACCTCTCAGGAACTGAAGGAACTAACTCGAAGAGTCACTTGACCCTTCAGTTAAAGGATCCGGTCAAGATTTATAAAACAGATCTCTGACCGGATTCCATTCTGACTATACTTCAAGTACGCAGAGAAAACAGATCTGACAAGACAGAAAACAGATCTACAGATCTGACAAGACAGATCTGACAAGACAGACTGGCATCTGACAAGACAGACTGGCAGACTGAATTACCGAAATCCTAGATACTAAAACAGTCTGTAATTCTAGATTTCGGTATTCTAAATGTTACTAGTTGTCTTAATACAGAATACTTCTAGTAAAGCCTGAACATTTAACAGGTAATAGTGTATCATAATTTCATTCTTACTTGCAAGTCTTCCCATCCTTCCTTTTGTCGGTTCATCGCTTCCCAGAAAGGACGAAGCAGTTTTGCGCTTTCAGTCACCCTCAAATTCAAAACTTCCGACATCTCCTCCACCTTCGATTTCTTCTCCTCCTCCTCCTTTTCTACAATATGAACCTCCAGAAATGCCGCAATTGCTTTCGAAACCTCCACCCTCGCCTGTTCTATGGAAATAACAGCCGGTACATCTCCCCTTTCAATGTTTGGTACTCCATGGGAAAATTGAGCATGATTCATTCCCCGAATAACGATGATTGGTTTATTTTCAGAGAGATAAGAATCGCCCAGTTTTGTCCGTACAGATTCAACCTCCTCAGCTGATTTGGCAAAGGTGAGAAGACCCATATGTCCATCATATTCTGCGGCAATTGTGAGGACAGGTTTTGGATACTGGGCAAGATTGTCTTGACCAAGTATAAAACATGAACCCATTTGGATAAAGCCCTGGGCAAGTGTGAGGGTTGGAGAACGTCCTTCATAAGCTCCCCAACTGCATGGAAATGAGAGGAATAAAACATCATACAAGTTCAAAAAAATGATCAAAATTGGAAAATGTAGATGAGCTAAAAAGGGAGAAATCATGAGAAAGCAGAAGGGAGACAGCATAGAAGAGGTGGTTGAAGAAGATAACGTAATGCAGGGGAATAAGACGAGGGAAGGAAGAGGACAACATCAAAAGGAAAGACAGAGAGAGAAGAGGGAAGGAAGAAGACAACATAGAGAGGAAAGACAGTGATAGAAGAGGAAAGGACGGGGACAACAGAAAGAGGAGAGGTAGAGAGAGAAGAGGGAAGGACAGAGGTTTGTATGCAATTGAAAACTCTGGCCCCAGACTCTGTCTAAATAAAGGGGACTAAATAATGTACGAACCTTACAACACTACCAGAAATATAGAATGAAACTTATACAGATATTTTAAAAATTGAAAGTCGAAGTGAGAGTCAGAGTCAGAGAATGAAAGTTCATATCAAAAGACTCGAGTCAAACGAACAAGAAAAAAAGGGAGGAAAAACTTATAAAAAGTTTAAAAACAAACAAAAAGAAAAGTACATTCCTCACCTGTGTCCTGCAAAGAAAACATTACTGGATGGCATTGGCCCATCTCTATAGCCCAAACTTTTCAGTTTCGACCTAACTCCCTTATATCTTTCCTGGATCTCAAAATTAGTTGCAACTTCTGCCGTAAAATTAAGGATCGCCACCCAAAGTCGGAGACCTAAAGCCTCCCTCTGAATTCCTTCGACCAATGGGAGGTAAGCATCTGGAGGAGTGAGAGCTCCCGGAAGAAAAACTAGGAGAGAGTCTTTTTCAGGAGTTAGAAATCCGCTCCCTTCAATCGGCTCAAGAATCTGCCCAAAAAAAATAAAAATAAAATGACATCAAAATACATGCCACTGAGTTGTGTGAATAACAACCTTCATTTTTCTTATTTTCGGAGCACGGGGAGCTGGAGCGAGGGAGAGGGAGAGGGAGAGGGAGAGGGAGAGGGAAGTTCCTCTCGATTCAAACAATCACATTTGTATCTGGCAATGCTGTATGAGTCACACTAATTAAAGACTAGAATATTCATACATAAAAAAAAGGTTGAATTTCAAATCAATTGTATAAGAACCATTCACACTCTTTCATATTCTGACCAAAATACCAAAGATGATCAGTACTTTTTCCCTACAGCATTAAATATAATATCGCCAGATCCAATTAGATATCATCCATTTTCAGATGATATATTTTCTTCCATTTTGCGCTAGAGTAAACTTCATGAGATTGACGACAATTTAAGGTTTTTCTATAAGGTTTTTCTAAAGGAAAAACAGGAGAGGCAAAAAACACAGAAAGGGGTATTCCACCTGGTAACCAGCATTAAAGTTGATTAGATATCTCCAATCAATTAAAAATTTGTTAACACAATCCACATTTATAGTAGTAAGGGTTGTAGTAAAAATGATAATAATGCCTAGTTTAATGCACACTAATCAAAGAAAATGGATACCAATGAAGGAAACGCCATTATCAGGAAATTAAAAATACAAAGTTGGCAATTTCACCCTAAATATTCGTCTTCTAACAGAATTTATATTCCTACAAAAAATTGGAAAAAAACTGTACACTGAAATGAGTAATGGACTGGTAAAACTCGTACATAAAAAAAAATCTAACATCAGAACAAACATATTATTATGTTAATATTATTGTGCTGCAGAAAATGCTGACGGCAATGACGATAAATATAAGCATGCATAAAAGTTACTGTAATAATTATAATTATTATTATGATATGATATTATATTATTATTATGATTCTGTTGCAACACAAAAAACAAAATTTGATGGTACATGAATTAGACGTCTTTTCATAAAAAATCCGTTTCAGATTTGCGAATCAAAGAAATGGAAGAATCATACATGTCAAAACACAAGTTAAATAGTGCTTTTCAAATCTAAATTTGACTGAAAAAAGATTCTGAATGAAGGGAACTGTAAATGCACACTAACAGAATTTTCACTTTCAGTTCCAATTTTTCCAAATAATAAGGTAGTGAAACTTGATTATTGTTATGTTATTGTTATATTATTATTATTACATTATTATTAAAATTACTAATATCACTAATATTGTTTTTCTTTCACGACTTTCTTTAGTTTCATCCAACTGTGAACCAGGAATTTTTCCATATACATATTTCAAAAAAGAACCTGTTCTTCCACTAACTAACGAACGAACAATAAAAAAAAAAAAACACTTTGTTGTAATTTTTTTTCTTTTTTTCAGATCCTTCATTTTGTTGCATTGTTCGATTATTGTTGGATCATTACCTTCATCTTTTCAAGCATTATTCCATTTACTGGCGAGTATAAAGCACTCGGAATTTCTTTTAGGGTTTTCCGAAAAAGTTGAACTGCTGGCTTCGTAGCTGAATCTGAAATTCTCAAACTCGTGGAGCCCAAATTTGAAAGATTTTTTTCTTTTCTCAACTCAATAGTAGTTCCGTTGAAACCAACAAAGCGGGTTTTAGACTTAAAACCGTTTTTGTTACTTATATTCCATTTAGAAAAAGTATGCGACAATCTAGAAGTTCCAAAAAGAAAAGTGGTTTGGTGGTCAAAAACGGAATTGAGTTTCAATGAAGACATGAATCAATCTTCTTTCTTACTGCCAAAACCTAAAATATCAGTAAAATAAGTTTAGGACTTCCTTCCTTCCAAAACTTCTCTCGTTAGCTTTACCAGCAGTGGTAGAAAGTTAAAGTCTTTAACTGGTATTTTATTCTGGTATTTTATTCTGGTATTTTATTCTGGTATTTTGTTCTGGTATTTTATTCTGGTATTTTATTCTGGTATTTTATTCTGGTATTTTATTCTGGTTTTCTTGAATGTAAAAAATGCGATTATATGTGTAAATTGATAATCACAATTAGCAATTATGATAATTGATAATTGGTTATTTAAATCGATTATTTAGATTAAGATCGGACGGTGAGAATATTCTCAAAAGGACTTAATGTTGTGTATCGAATTAAACTTTTTGGAGGTACAAATACTATCCTATCGACAATAGTTAAAAGTACTGATTCTTAATTTGAAACGTGTGTAATGATTTTCGTTCCTTAAAGAAGAAAGAGAGAGAGTGTGAGAGAGAGATGGAAAGGGAGAGGGAGAGGGAGAGGGAGAGGGAGAGGAAGAGGGAGAGCGAGAAGAAGAGGGAGAGGAGAGGGAGAGCGAGAAGGGGAGAGAAAGATTTTGTTTCTGGCTGATTAAAATTTCTTCCAAAGCATAATTGAAATCTTAAATTGTTGATGACCGTTAATTCCTACGGACTTTTATGTTTTTTCAAGCATAAAAAATTAAAAATAGTCGCGGGCGACCCGGTCGGTGCTTTGCCCTTTGGTTGCCAAGGGCCTTTCGGTTTTGTACAGTACGATGTATAATGCGATAGTACTGTACTAATTACGTACGAACATTTTACGTGACGCCATCTTACTATATGGATTTTGAGACCACGGCAACGTGGCATGGTGTCGTTTTCATAAATTTGTACAATCGTGTACTTTCAGTGTACAGTTTTGTTTTTGCTGACGTAGGTGCTTACACCTAACGAAAATGACCCTATTATTCTATTATCATTTTATTTTTTAAGCCTTGTATTAGTAAATCGATGCCCGTTACACGGGCATGGACCGTGTCCTGTTTATCGTGCCCGTTTATCATGGCGCAAGTGTGCCGTACGGGTCGTATATATGGTTTGGATTGCTTGATACTATTTGCCCGTGCTATTTGTCCTGTGCCAGGTACGGGCACATTGC
>JBBHKE010002505.1:67213-128799 GCA_037447655.1 Zygnema cylindricum | reverse complement strand
GAAAAATTACAAGTTTAAGAGAACTGTCTTACAAAAAAAACATCGAGAGAGTTAATCATCTAAAAATCACATGTATGTCACATGTTAAACGAGAGAGAGAGAGAGAGAGAGAGAGAGAGAGAGAGAGAGAGAGAGAGAGAGAGAGAGAGAGAGAGAAAGAGACAAACACACAGGGAGAGAGGGCTTCTGAAGGGAGATAATTCTAAGACTTAAATAGTTTTGACAAGCACTATTACCGTACTCCACACTATTTAGAAACTTGAAAACAAGTCTATAGGTCAGAGCCACAGAAACTAAAAATTTCATCATCCCTTCTCATCTTGAGCCATTATTACGAAAGTTAAAAACACGTTTCTTATAGTAAACTTCGTAGCTGGACTTGTTTAGAAAAACAAAAAACATGATATCCTGCGAAAAACATCTAATCTGGGTAATCTTTGTAATTAAGTTTTGAAAGCGGAGCTAAGCAATACCGGACACATGCAAAAACTTAGCGAATACAATCCACATTATTAACGGTTGAACATGAGCTTCAGCTCCTTTGAAATCTGCCCATATCATCGAGGACGGAAGCTGATTGTTTGAAACCCGTTTGAGACAACAAAAGGTTTGATGTCGAAACATTTCAGATCATATTTCTTTATTTCAAAATATCTTAATTCATGAATTTTCAACGCCCCAGCATCTTGATTCAGTCTGTGTCTACATTTTCACCTTTTGACAGAAATGGGAAACACAAAAAAGGGGAGAGGAGAGAGAAAAAAGTGTGATGGTAATAGAAAAGGGACAAGACTGATGTTGCAATAACTATAATTGTAAAGTGCGGAAAATGAGCGAACACAGTACGAGTTTAAATTTACAAATTAAAAATCCTACAACTCACACGTTTCTTAGTAGAATTTGGTCAGTGACGTACCTCATCTTGTTTGTTATCTGAGATGAGTACTTCGGTAAGACCTTGCAAAAGCTCCAACGACTCCGTAGGGCTAGCCTAGAAAATTCCCCAAAAGAAAAAAATCCCCAAAACCAGAAAATAAGCGAAAAAAAAAATGCTTCATTGACAAATAATGTAGCAGGATTCTTTCTTCCTCGTGATATCCTCGAGAAACCCTCACCAATAAATGCCAACACTAATTTTCTCATTCGCTATTCATTAAGTCCCTTCGAAGATGAAACTATTCATTTTCCGCAACTCATGTGATTTAAAAAAAGTTGTCAATCCATTTTTGGCAAATTTCCACTAGGGCGTTTCAATCGGAACCATACGGTTGATTTTATTTTATCCTTCAATGATGATAAGTAAATGCATCGTTCTCCACCGTATAAAAAATGGACCATATTACTTGAGTTATCTTTAGTAACAAGGGTAAGTAAATCGTTATTAGCGTTAATAACATTAAATGCGTCCCAATTTTTTTTGCCATCTAAACACAAAAATAGCGACACTAATACTAATTATTTTTTTGGTTCACTATCGTCCACGTCATTTGGACTGGAACTAAAATCATTAACACTGAAACAGTCCTCAGACTCTATATTTCTCAACATTAATAGCAATTCACGGCATACTACTGTACTTACTCGAATTGCTCGTCGATACTCCACTGCACTCAGGTCATATAATTTTTGGGCTGCCCTAACCTCGGCCAATAATCGAATTGCTTCCACATCCTCGGCCCCATTCTACAAGAAAAAATGATAAAAATACAATAGAAGAATGTCAGCTACCTAAAGTTTTTTTAAACCTGAGACGGAAGGCCTCGCCTCCCTTGTCAATCGGACAAAAAGCAATAATTACCATGGAAGGAAAATGAATAACTGAGGAAAAGTAGAAAAGAAAGAAACATTGTAAACAGATATGTGTCTGGTGTTAACCACCACTACTGTGATCCACGCTATCTATAAACAAAGTCTATTAAGCAACTTCCCTAAAAGTGAATTAGGTAAATGGGGTTAGTACAGCACGGGAATTAGTGTGGAATATACCTACTTTGGGAAAATATCCCAGCTCTAGAGAAAATTAGCATTTGTAGAACAATTATAATTCCGGTGACAAAAGTCATACAGATTACAGTGAGCAGCATAGTTATAAAACTTACTTCCGTGAGTGATGTAAGCTTTTCTGCCGCTTTATCAAATTCTCCCAATTCAGCGTAGCTCACTGCAAGGCCCTGAAACCCTTCCCGGCTTTTGATGAACTTGACCATAATAAATGGGGAAATAACGAACATCCTAACTTGACCATAATAGACGGTGAAACAATTGAAATAATTTGATTAACTTGACCGTAATAGATGGTGAAAAAACTGACTCATGTCTCTGTTTTAATTAGTTCAGTTATTAGAGATGGTGAAATAATATGAAACCCTTAATTAAACAGATGGTTAAATAACTTCAAAACCACTTGTTCATAACAGAAAGGGAAACAATAAAAATTTCGCGATATATTTGAGAATTTAGGAAACCACAAAGGGACCACCTCACCTCTAACGAATCACGGTCTTCCGGGTTAGACTTGACCATCGCTTCAAAACGATCCACTTGCAACTGTCGAAAAGAGTGAAAAAACACTTAAACTTAGAACAAAAATGCTCATATTATCATTATTGGAGTAAGGAAGATTTGAGGAGGAGAATGAAGATTTGCAGGAAGGTTTGGAGAAGTGAGAAGAAATTTGAATGAGTTTACATGCCCATAAGGAAAACTGGGGTCAATTTGCCATAAAATGATAAGGAGCCATGCTAAAAGTTGCATCAGTATCGTCGTTAACAAGTACAAAAGTCGAGGCAAAGATTGAAACAACAAACTGAATATGTTTCGGTTTAGTCAAAAACCAAAGGGTCCTATTGAGAGGAACATTGGAAGGACACCACACGTCCGTGGTCCAATTAGGACTTCGATATGGTATGGTTTTGTTTATCGTGTCCGAAGTGATGTTCTTTGTAGCCTTCTTTGGGGCCTTTTCCCACTCTTCTTGTAAATTCATCAAAACATAAATGGAAAACCCGAAAGTATATTCAGAGGCGAATCTTATTCGAATTTCTTGTATGTGGTGGTACTTAAAAGTTCTCAGCTCTCATGCCACACAGAAACAGCAGCCTCCTCACCAGAACAGGATTCTCTTTTCAAGGTTTTGAGGAACATTTTACAACAATAGAAACAACAGGAAGGGCACACAACCACTTTATATCACGTTTAATAACTGTTAAATTTCAGCACCCTCAAAGTTTTCTAGGAGATCACCCGACCTTCTCTTTAATTGCAAATATTGAAAACCCACAAACTAAAATAAAAAACCCACCTGCAAAGAGGCTCTCTCTTTTGCTGACAGCTGGATTTCACCATCCTGTCGCGCAGCTGGAACCCTCGATCCGCTGAATCACAAACAATAGCAAATCATAAAAGAGTTTAATTATATCACTTTTATAATTCGTGTTTGATGCCCTCACCTAAGGACCACAACCAATATCTCAGCATAATAACCCGCTTAAAACTACCCACTCCCAATTCAATCCAAAAAAATTGACGTAAAAACTGAAACCGGTATGGTCATAGTGTAATGAACTCCGCGATTGCCAGAACAAAAAGACATGATATCCTAAAAGGTCATCATCTTCTCCGTGAATCGCTTTTGGTGCTGATAATACTGATTTGCTGCCGTAGTTTTTTGCCCTCTGACGACAAGATAGCATTTTTATATACAAATTGTTTTTTCCTGGACGCTAATTCTTTAAGAGGCCCAAATCGGCCACATCAATGGAACTGAATCAGAGTTAATAACCCTAAAATATCCCACGCTCGTATTTTTTTCACTCTAATTGCGATTCACAATGACGCATACTTTCAGCTGGTTTTATACTTATATTCAATGCACTTTCAATTGGAAAGAGTGCAGCACTTTCCCGAACATTAGAGCAACGAAAGACGGTCGGATTACGTATCCCACACTGATAACTGAGCATGAAACCACAGAATATGGACATGATTCTGGTCACCATTCAGTAGTGTTGCGTGTCTATCGAAATTGAAAACAAAATAAATAAATAAGTATAAAGAAATCTTGCAATTCCGTTTTTCGTAATAGGGGGAAGTTCAAAATTCCATATTTATCCGATTTCCGATAAATGTCCCATATAGCGCGATAACGATATTTGTTTTTGATGAAAATATTTTAGATGTACAAAATGTACAGAATTTCTGGAATGTACGAAATGTATGAAATGTATGGACTGTACAAGCTGTAGATCCACAACGCTGATATCCCAATATCAATATATTGCGATTATCGGTAGTTCGATACATCGCGTCAAAATATCGATTATCGAAAAGAACATATCGATTATTGGCAAAACCCGTTTGATATGCAACACTCCATTTAGTTACAATTCAGTTTGTCAGAAGTGAATAATATTCAACAATGTCCATAAAATTAGAACGGGCCGCTATATTGAACAGGGCTTATTTAAATAGCTGTTTAATAGAAAAGACAAAGGAATGTCAGATGATGTTTGCCGACATGATTTAGGCCATCACACATGAAATTGTGTAGACTTGAATTGAAATGATCCCTTGCCAAAAAAATCCAAACAAATTAAGTTGAATAGAGTAGTGAGAGATACCCATGAGTCAAGCACAATAAATAAGTTAAACAAATGCCTTCCTGAATGCTTGTCCAGAGACTCACGTGTCAGGCAAAATATCCGAAAAAAGAAAAATACCGAGAAGGACAAAAGCAGCAATTCCTCCTCCCACCTGCATAAAAGATGGACAGGTAAGGTTAAGAGAAAAACTAAAGATGAAAGAGGAAACCGTTAAAGCATTTGGAATACTAGACCAGAAAAATATGAAATGTTAATATCTGACCGATAGAAGATAGTGTTTGCTTACACCGTTGGCTAAAAAAAAATCCAATCCCAGAATGTCCAAAATATGTCGTATTCAACAAACCTATGCCATCTGTTATATCTTATGGAATTTTAACTATTGTCAACGGTCATTTTTTTTAGAATTGAACAGTCACCCTGTATGGACATGTTTTCTTTTCTTTACTTTCACAGGCCATCTATTATACGCCTATTCCTAACATAAGCTTTTTGATGCTTGAGCTTTCATCTAGGCCATTGGCTCTTAATAGCACACTGTCAGTCGCTATTTGTAGGTTTTTTCAACTCAAAACCATACAAGAGTGTTAACTGTAATACATCACCCATCGAAATTAGAGTAACGAATTCATAGTGTAAATGCGAAATTAGAATGTGCAATACGTAGCTACTATAATGCGACGTAACGGAATGTGGTCCACTGCCTTAAATAGTGTGATTAACACGTTCAGCCAGAAAAAGCCGCGACCAAGTTAGTGCTATTAACTCTAATAGTGATGGAGGGTGTAGTAAAACAAGTGGATAACAAATCGCAATCCTTACCGTAAAAATATACATATACAACTAAATATGTTAAGGTATCAGTAATTTCCTAACCAAGTTATAAACAGTTAAGTTTCCTCCAAAATTTGTATCAATATAATCAAATACCAAATTATTCACAAATAAAGACGCCTTTAAATGAGTAGCTATGGATAAATTACTCAAATCTATGTCACTGAAAGTCTGTACCTACACCTGAACATGTACTTTGAAGTCTTGTACTCATAAACAATCACAAGTAACTATTTTTCAATAGCCAATGTTCTAGACAATCTAATTTGTAATTATGATTTTCTTTAAGAAGACACTCTTGTAAATTTCAGTGTAAGCTACCACGCTACAAAATATTGTTTTCCAGGAAAAAAGGTTGCTTTCATAACAAAAAAATTTAAGTACACAAGGTTGATTGTAATGAATAGGGCTGTTTACATGCTTTTTTGTGCAGTGAAAGGATGATTAAAAAAACTTAAACAAGGTTTACTTAAGCTTTCAGAATGTGTATCTACTTCTGTTTACATCTTCCTAATAGTTTTTATACCATCAGAAATTGATGAAAATGAATGTTACGGCATTCTAATAATGGCCCACGTAAACCAGAAATAGTTAAAAACATTGTCTCAGGAAAATAAAACTCGCAAGGGCGTGTACTCTTTCGATTTTTTCAACCTTTAGAAGTGTATTTTCCTAGATTTTAAACTTTTGACCAACAACAAATATTACATGTTAGAAATGTGCAACTCGTCATAGGGTTGCATGTTAAGCTACAAGACAAAAAAAACTGCATAGATATGGTTGTTAGGTGATTTGAGATAATGTAAAACGGCTTGATTCAAGATAATAGCCTCAAATTTAATTTTGTTTATTACTTTGTTTTGCACGCTCATTCGGAAAATATAATTGCGCATAGCGACAACGTAGATCAAATTATCGAATACCTCTTTGAAAGAACAAAATGACTAACACAAGTAAAACGGTATTTCAATTATATGTAATCTGCTCCTTTCCCCCCTAATCACATGCCCATAAACTAAACTTGAAAAATGAATTTGCCATTTAAATTATACTGTTAACCCACTGCCTATAAATTCACAAAAGGCAGAAATAGACGTTCCATTTTGATATGCTTAACCCTATTCCAGATGAAAAAACCTCACAAATTACTTAAACTGACGTTCACTTGATCACAATGAATGAGGTCGGGTCGGACATGGAGTGACCCCAGACCCGTGAATGTATAGTAAAAGGACTTGAAATGATAGACACTTTGAGCATTCTTTTTCTGGCACTTGTTGCCTGAGAAGTCCTTAACATTTATGTTTTGTTTTCACATATTCAAAAACAACCCTGTGCAATATTTTTACATCAATGCAAACTGTGAAGACAGAAGTAGAAAAACCTTCAAGAACAAAAGTACATCAAACAGTTGTGCTTCACAACCTTGCCACCATGTCATTTTCATTCGACTTTTGGTGACAATTTTCTAAGGAGTTTGTCCTCACTGCCGTAATGTTAATACCGCAATCGAAGACATGGTGCCAATCATTGCTCTTTTACGCCACGTTTTTGATCCGAGTTACAAAATGTGGTAAACGCAATCCTTTAGAAGTGAAGATACATAGAAAGGCATTTGTTTCCACTCACCCCTACAGAAATGTTGGATCCTGAGCTTTCTTCCTTGACTGGGGGGGCATCGTAATCCAGTGGGCCAAGCTCCTTCTCGACCTCCTTACGTTTACGTTCTGGTGTTGCTCTGTGTGACACACCCCCCCCAAAAATGACTCAGAAAATCTCTTCAGCACATGATAAGAACAATGTTGAATGCCAGGCTTGTCTCATCGGCGTGCTGGAAAGTGTACACCGTGTATCACTATTCGTGTTAATGGTTTTTTTTCTCACTTAAAACATCTTTTCTCTAGGCACACTTTGTCAGATTGTTAATCCGAGGATTGCGATTGAAAGGCAAGGTCTTCATCGCGGTCTCCAATCAAAAATTGGACATGTGTGCACGGAGAAAAAATATTTTAAGTGGCGAAAAAAACATAAACACTAATAGCGATACACGGTGTAGGTACCAGGGAGAAAAAAAGACAAAAATTTGAGAGGCACCTATAAGATTGCGATAAATTCTTTCCAAGCACCAATGAAGAACCAAAGCCTATTCTCATTTCCATTTTCCGGTGATGTTCTGGTCATTATTCGGTCATGTTACCCGATATTTGGTCAAAAATTGAGTAACATGACCAAAAAATGTAAGTGAGATACTTCTCAAAGAGCCCACAAAAATCACGAAAACCGCAAAAATGACCACAAAAACCTAAACCACAAAAACCACAAGAACCACAAAAATCACAAAAAACGCAAAAACCACAAAAACCTGTTCCCCAACCTGACCCCATATGATTCTCACCTCCTTATTGACGCTAGTCTTCTTTCAAATTCTACATCATCGGCGGTCGTGGCTTCTTCTCCTCCCACCGCCTCGTTGCCTTTCTGACCCACCACCTCTGTTTAGCCTTTTTGAGGGGGTTGGAGGAAGGTTTTCAAGGAATTTTGAGCATTTCCAATGATTTTTCAAGAGTTTCTAGCGGGTTTCTCAGCGGTTTCAAGGGTTTTTCTAAGGTTTATCTTCTCAGGTTCAGATTGTGGCTTGACCACTCATGGCCATTTAGAGTGCGCTAGGGATTATGGTTTACTGCAATGGCTTCAAAGAGGCATCTTCAAAGTTCGTTGTGGTGTTTTAAGTTTTTTTCTTTTTACAGTATCTTCAATTTCAAGATCAAATCTTTATCTGGCATCAAAATGGATTTATTTATCCACATTTCCAAACATAAGAAATAAAAAATCGGTTTATTGCGAAATTAGTTCTCACTGATGATATTTAAACATTGAAATTCAAATAAACCTTTAAAAGCGAAATTAACGAACACTATATTCGTTGTGTAGCGGTATATAATTTGGAATATAATAATTGTCAAACTACAAATAGGTCCAATCATCCTTTTCTGTTTACCATTTGTTCATAATTTATTTTTCTGGTTCGAGTCACAAATTGAACTTTCGAATCCCTTCGCAGCATAAGATTTGACATTATCATCAAAGTATTCAGCCTCTCCCCCTCCCCCCCTCTCTCCTCTCCACCCCTTCCCCTTCTCTCTCCTCTCCACCCCCCTCCCCCTCTCTCTCCTCTCCACCCCCTCCCCCTCTCTCTCCTCTCCACCCCCTCCCCCCTCCCTCGCCGACCACATTGTCGCAAGCCCTGAATCTTTTTTTTAACCTTTCCTTCAAATCCAAAAAAGACAAAAAAAAAACAAAAAAAAAACTGCCAATCCTTGCTTAATCCTTACCATTCACACCTTCTGTGAGCCTTAAACCCCAAAAAAAAAACCTGAAAAACCCTGAGAAACCCAGAAAAAACCGTTCGAAACCCTGCAAAAACCCTAAAAATCCACCGAACCCTTGAAAACCCTAAAAAATCCTAGAAAAACCCCTTTCACAAGCATACCTCTGATGCAGGAGAGTCTCCAAAACCTCTCCTACCATCTCCCCCTCTAAGCGTGCAGTTGGCCCTAGAGGAGTGCCAACGGCCCGTAGAAGCTCCGCTGCAGGGTCTGCTTCCGGGAAATGCAGTCCGCGCGAGGCTCGTGCCCCGGCAGAGAGGCCGCGGAAGGGCCGGCGAGGGGCGGTGGCCGGGCCATGCCGCGGCGAGGAGAGAGGCCATGGGACAGGGAGAAGGTGAAGGTGAGAGAAAGGAAAAGTGGATTGAAAGGTTTAACGGGGGATATAGTGAGGTACGGGAAGTAAGCGCAAGGTCGGAGGAATTCCCCGAGAGAGAGAGAGAGAGAGAGAGAGAGAGAGAGAGAGAGAGAGACGATTCGTCGGCCAGTGAGTAAAAGAATCCACGTCGGACTCCACGTCAGGTTTCCTCTGTAAGTGAGACGTCATCATGCGATCCGGCGTGTCCAGTAGGGCGGCTTACACGCTGTAAAAACTACTGTACTGTAATCGGCAGGGTTTTGCCGATAATCGATATGTACCTTTTTTTGGCTTGCCAATAATCTATATATTGGCAAGATATATCGACACTGGTGGTACCAATATCTATCGGCGATAGCTGTACGGTTCAAACCGTATGGCTGTACGGTTTATGCCGTCGTACTGAACCGTCGTTATTCCGTTACAAAGAATACGGAACAGATTGTTACAATTGGCATACCACGCTATATACAGTGAAAAATATAATACAGTATACTATATAGTACTATATATAACGTAATATATTTTCTCCACTTATCGTCGATAAATCGTCGATAAGGAATTTGTTGGTCTCGGAGCGATATATCGAGACACTTGACCGTTCGATAACCGATACTATCGGTATCGGTGTTAACGCGATAAATTTCTTGCCAATACACAATAGTAGTAAAAACATTGTTCTTTTCATATCTCATGTTGAAAAAGGTATTTTCTATTTTCTGTCTTTTGTCAGTCTGTCTATTAAGGGTGAACTTCCATTAGAGGAAAAGTGGGGTTGTTTACTAGACGCCGTACGATTTCGTACAGATCCGTACCATTTTTTTTTGTCAGACGAAACATGTTTTCTGTACGGCTCTAATATTATATGCATATGTATCAACCATTGGATTTTTAACTTTTTTAGATTCGCGAAGCAATTGTGCACATCGTCCAGTTTGAAGAGACTCTCCTCGCCGAGGAGAGTCTCTTGAAACTGGACGATGTGCACTATATACAAACTGGACGATGTGCGCGATGTACACACTGGACGATGTGGGCGATGTACACGTCAAACGTAAAAAAAATCTCACGTACAGCTGAAGATTCCAACGAACGGCCCACCAAAAGTACCATCCAATTGGTATCCACAGTCAACAGTTTGCCGCACTTGCTATCCACTGTCCACAGTTTGCCGCGCTTTCACCGCACTTGGTATCCACTATCCACAGTTTCCTGCGCTTTCACTGTATTCAAATTTCCATTTTCAAATTTAAAAATCGTCTTTTTATTTTGAACATTCTATTCCCAGGTTCAAAATTCAAATTTCGTAACAAACATTTTGATGAATTCAAATTTACAAAGCTGAAAAAAAAAGGTTAGGGTTACCAATTTTAGAGCTGTAAACCTATATAAAGAAACCAAGATGAAATATATTACATAAAGAAACATGTGGTGTATATTGATTCAACTTTTCAAAAATACTTTCTGTGTATACTTTTTAATTTCTATTAGGATGTCTTTCCCAAGTGGCAGCTTTAACCCAATTTCGCTTTATCTGGACATTTTGGTAGGATTTTAAGAAAAAGACATTCACTCTTAATAGTTCACAAAACATAAATCATTACACACCGGAAGCTCATAAAAGACAAGAGGCGAAGCCTCTTTACATCATCTCTTTTCTCTCTTCTCTCTCTTCTCTTTCCTCTTTAAATAATCTTTTACTTTAAGATTAATCCTCTATGATTCAATCATATAAGATTCAATACTCTGCACATATACATTGCTGCCTATATACTCGCTACTCTACACTAAGAGACAACAAGATAAGACAAACAGAAGTTAACGTTGCGACGAAGTCTGTCCCTAGCTGATTGTGCACACTGCAAGTACGTTTCCACGAAAAAAGTAGCACGCGCTTTCTTCCTTCGAAACGACTAACTCCAAACGTTGACATAAACACGTGTCGTCACACGAAAACACTTGCACGCAAAATATGACAACTGCGCACAAAAAACATGAAGTTGCGCGAAACGAAATAGTATGTTTCGTTCGCGGACGCTTCAAAATAGTACCGCGAAACGTCATCGCACATTTTGTACGATGAGGTGATACTTTCACGTCAACAAATAAATGTTGGTATGAAGCTTCGCGAAATGTCGCGAAAACGACAATAACCAAACAATCCCCCTCTTATTGTCGGAATCGCCAAACTCTTCAAAATAATCCAAGTTTTGGTCGCCCCATCTCAAATATATCATGCGTAGCTGCTTTCGTCAGCAAATCTGCCGCCTCCTCTTTTGTCGAAACGTACGAAAATACAATCTCGTTTGCTGTAACCAAATCTCTTACAAAATGCCATTGGATCCTGATGTGTTTCGTCCTCTTGTGAAACACTGGATTTTTCGCCAACGCCATCGAACTCATGCTGTCAGAATAAATCGTCATACAACCAATAGGAATGCTTAACTCACGTAACACCTCCTTAATCTAAATCGAAGCCTTAGATGCATGACACGCAACCATATACTCAGATTTTGTGAAACTCAACGCAACCGTAGGTTGTAGCCTAGAACTCCACAAGATCGCGGCTCCTCCAAAAATAAATCAGTACCCTGACGTGGACTTACTTGAATCAAAATCGCCGCCCCAATCGGCATCACAATACCCAACAAACTCCAAAGATTTTTTGTCAAAAGTAAATAAAAGTCCAAGATTAATCGTACCAACTAAGTATTGAAAGATACGTCATACGGCCTCCCAATGCGCCTTCTTTGGCTCTTGACAATAACGGTTGATGATGGAAACTGTGGCCGAAATATCTGGAAGATTACCAACGCTAAGGTACATAAGTGAACCATCCGCCTCTCGATAGTGTACATCGACAGAATCTTCTTCCTCAAACTTGCGAATGTGTAGATTTGCATCCAACGGCGTAGAAAGCGGTTTCGCGTCAGTCATACCAAATCTCTCCAAAATCTCCTTATAATATTGAGCTTAACTGAATTTAATGTTCCCCTTTTTATCGCGTATCACTTCAATTCCCAAAATATATCGTACATCTCCAAGATCTGTCACTTTGAAATGTAATCCAATGTAACGTTTCAACTCATTAATGCGATCCAACTTGTCGCATGCCATCAAGAAATCATCCACATAAATAGAAAAGATGATTTGATCAACTCCTTCACCTTTCACATAAACTCCAAAATCGGACGTAGTTCAAATCCGAATTTCAATAGTACTTGATGAAGTCTCAAATACCACGTGCGCAGCGCCTGTTTCAAACCATATAATGACTTTCGCAAACGCCATACATTTCCTTCCTGCAAAGGAGACACGCCTTCCGGTCCCTCCATGTTTACCTCTTCCTCCAACTCACCATTTAAAAACGCAGTTTCCACGTCCATTTGCTGGACGTGCTTTTTCCCCATCGCTTCAAGTGGAATAATAATCCGTAGTGAGTCGAACTTCACCACGGGAGTATAACTCTCTTTAAAATCAATTCCCTCACGTTGTTGAAAGCCCTTACAAACAAGCCTCGCCTTGTACTTAATAATTTCAACCGAAGCTCCAGTCTTCGTCTTAAATACCCAATTTGCATCTATCGCATTTTTCCCCTCCGGTAATTTTACTTCCTCAAAAGGTCGATTATCAACCACCAATTTAAATTCTTTCTCCCACGCCGGTTTCCACTTACTCTCCCAATCGGTCGACCTCCTTGCCTTGACATAAGATTGAGGATGCTGGTCATTTTTTTCCGTAAGAGTTGCTATAAAAGAAACTCTGTCTCTTTAGCATCGGAAAGAAAATAATGCGAATTTGATGCATTTTCCCCTTTTCGATCGTAAGTGAGTTTTTCCGGATTCTTCCATTTTGTACTCCAAGAGCTCCTTCTAAGAACTTGCTCCTCCTCTTTCTCCTCTTTCTTTTCCTCTGATTCAATTTCAATTTCTTTCTCACTCGATTTAGTGCTTTGAGATTTTCCGAATGTTCGAAGGCACTCGAAATCCAAAGATCCGTTACTCTTTCTTTCAAATTCAACTTCAACCGATTTTCCCAATTTCTTTTTCTGAGTTTTCACATTCGGTTCCTCATCGGATTCTGAATCCCCAATGTACGGAAAAGTTTCAATTTCACCCTTCGATAAAAATCCAAATTTTCTTTACATTTCCCAACGGAATTCATGGCGAATTTGAGATCCTCATGAAAATCCACATTCCGAGATTCCTCCACGGTGTGACGAGCCGGATCATACAATCAGTACAAATTCCCCTTCGCACTATAACCAACAAAAATTCTCGGCCAACACCTTAGAGCAAATTTCCCCTTCCTCTTAATTGATTCCACATAAACCGTAGCATGACATTTCCAAATTCTCAAATGATGAACCGTGGGCTTTCTCCCACTCCATAACTCCTCCGACGTTTTACTTCTGAAATCCGAAGTGATTCTTTGGTTACAAATATAATTCGCCGTAAGAATCGCGTCTCCCCACAAAAACATCTCTCTTCAGGAGCTATGAACCATCGCACGGACCATTTCTTGTAAGGTACGATTCTTCCTCTCGGCCACTCCATTTAACTCAGGAGAATAAGGTGTCGTGAATTGATGCTTTATCCCCCACTCCTTACTATACCCCTCTAAAACAACAAACTCCCCTCCATTGTCCGAACGAATGGACCTAAGCTTCTTATCAATTCGCCTTTTGGCCAGCACATGCCATTCTTTAAATTTTTCAAATGTATCCGATTTCTTTTTCAATAAATACACCCATGACTTCCGAGAGAAGTCATCAACAATTACCAAAGTATACTTATTACCTCCAATTGTCTAAGGTTTAATATGTCCACAAAGATCGATGTGGACAACCTCCAAATGACTTTGAGCTCGATGCTTGATGTTTTTATTCGGATGGGATTTCTGAATTTGACGTCATTTGCTACATCCTCCGCATCCGTTCACCTTCTCACCAGATGCAAGGTCCAAACCCCTCACCGAAAAATGACGAATCATCTTCTTCAAACTTACCTCGGATGTGTGACACATCCGATGATGCCAATAGGTAAGATCACCTTTCAACTCCAAAATTTGATGTGAAATTCCCTTGGTGGAAAATGTAGATTTCGGCCTCCTCCACAAGAGCCGACTATGATTCTCATCCATTACAACTCCTTCTCCAATTACATTCCCCTTCTCATTCCAAATCTCGATAGATTGATCACCTCTCGCAGGTAAGCTTCCACCACTCTTTTGGATTTGTGGAACGCTTAACAAATTAACCGAACCGTCTGGAATATTAAGTGTATTTTGAAGAAGATATTCCGTCGATCTCTCTTTCCTATCATTATCCCATGAAAGAAGATCAAGCCGAACCGTGCCAACCGTACCAACCGAAATGATATGGCCGCTTGCAATCGTAATAAACTTTGGAACCGTGAGTTCCCTCATATCATCGAACAAGGTAGCATCCGTGCAAACATGGTGAGATGCCCCCGTATGAATAATCCACTCTTTCTCCAAATTTCCTCCACTACTTACCAAATCAAGGCTAAGATTAAGAACTGGAAACTCATCACCGGTTTCATTACCATAGTCAAAGTAATTTGCATTACCGTAACCACGACCTCCACCACGGCCTCCTCCTCGGTCGCCACCTCGGGCGCCTCTATCACCTCCTCTACCTCCTCTTCCACTTCCGGAATCTCCACTCTTTGCATAACATTGAGGGATTGTATGCCCCCACTTACCGCAAAATTGACATTGCTTATCCTTATCCAGACAAGATGAAGACAAATGTCCAAGCCGGTTACACAGGTAGCATGTCACATTGGAAAGATCCGAAGGGACCTTCGGTGGATGACTTTGATCCCTCTTGTTGCCTCGACCGCCACCACCACCTCTCGGGCCACCTCCTCTACCACCTCATTTACCACCGGCATAGTTAAAATCCGGGGTTTCAGGAGTAGTAGAGTTGAGAACTCCTCCTCCTCCACTTGAAGAAGTCGATGGAGTACCCTCCGACATTTTGATAAAATTGACGGTGAATCCAAAGGTGTTATCCGCCTTCGCTCGTAAAATAGCTTTAAGATGCAAAAGCCTCTCCGGTAAAGCATTAAGAAAAACGCTTAACTTATCCACATCCAAGATAACTCGGCCTTTGTTGATTAATTGCTTGAGTATAATATTGAAACGCTTCACGACATCATCCATCACTTCAATTGACTTGATTTTAAAATTCATAAAGTCCGTATAAACATATTGACCCTTGTTCTCAACGCCTTTCTCATATTGCTCTTTAAGTGCTTGCCAACACTCATGGGCCGTGCCGTGAGCAAGAAAATGATCAAGCACAAAAGAAGTGCAATTTTTCATCAAACCGGTCGTTGCCGCAATATCTTTCAACCTCCATTGAGCACGTGCCTTACTCTCAAGTGGCATTTTCTCTTCTCCATTGACAATTCTCCAAAGCTTCTTGAGAATAAGTTGGTCTGAAATAAACTTCTTCCAAACGACATAATTAGTGCCATTAAAAGCCACAGATTTCCCTGACATATTACAATTTTCTTCGTTTTCCAACCCTTCGTCAAACTCAGACTCTTCTTCTTCTATCTTCGACGTTCCTTTCCTAATCCTCTCTTTTCTCTCACTCTCATTAGTTCCTCCTCTAAAGGGATCGGTAGCCGGAAACGAAGTGTTTTTTTTGCTCTCACTCAGTTGAGTTTGAAAACGAGAATCTACATATCTCATAAGTGTATCAAATATTTCTTCAAATTTTCTCTCCGTATTCAGGGTCCTCTCAAATTGAGAACCCGAAATACTGAACTCTCTTGCTCTCTCCGAAGTTGACATAGGGAAAAGAGGGTATTTCTATTTTTCTTTTCCCCATGCGCTCCCTGTCTAACTCCGAAGCACTAGCTCCGATACCAATTGTAAGATCTTAAGCAAAAGACATTCACTCTTAATAATTCACAAAACATAAATCATTACACACCGGAAGCTCATAAAAGACAAGAGGAATATTCAGCCAAAAGGATTTATAAGTGTTCTTGGCCGAAGCCTCTTTACATCATCTCTTTTCTCTCTTCTCTCTCCTCTTTAAATAATCTTTTACTTTAAGATTAATCCTCTATGATTCAATCATATAAGATTCAATACTCTGCACATATACATTGCTGCCTATATACTCGCTACTCTACACTAAGAGACAACAAGATAAGACAAACAGAAGTTAACGTTGCGACGAAGTCTGTCCCTAGCTGATTGTGCACACTGCAAGTACGTTTCCACGAAGAAAGTAGCACGCGCTTTCTTCCTTCGAAACGACTAACTCCAAACGTTGACATAAACACGTGTCGTCACACGAAAACACTTGCACGCAAAATATGACAACTGCGCACAAAAAACATGAAGTTGCGCGAAACGAAATAGTATGTTTCGTTCGCGGACGCTTCAAAATAGTACCGCGAAACGTCATCGCACATTTTGTACGATGAGGTGATACTTTCACGTCAACAAATAAATGTTTGTATGATGTTTAGCGAAATGTCGCGAAAACGACAATAACCAAACAATCCCCCTCTTATTGTCGGAATCGCCAAACTCTTCAAAATAATCAAAGTTTTTGTCGCCCCATCTCAAATATATCATGCGTAGCTGCTTTCGTCAGCAAATCTGCCGCCTCCTCTTTTGTCGAAACGTACGAAAATACAATCTCGTTTGCTGTAACCAAATCTCTTACAAAATGCCATTGGATCCTGATGTGTTTCGTCCTCTTGTGAAACACTGGATTTTTCGCCAACGCCATCGAACTCATGCTGTCAGAATAAATCGTCATACAACCGATAGGAATGCCTCCTTCTCCTTCTCTTTTTCCCTCTGTTCCTCCTTCTATTTCTTTTTCTCCTTCTCCTCTTTTTTTGCTCCTTTTTCTTCATCTTCTTCTTGTCGTTTTCTTTTTTCTTTTTTTTATTTTCTATTTTTGGAAGTAAAGTTTGTTTTTCTTTTAGATTGTTTCGATGTTGTTTAGTCGTAGTAGGCATCAACTATACGTATATTAATAAAATTGAACCATAATTGAGTTGTTTTATTATTATTTTGTAAGTTTTGTTTTTAGTCTACGTTTTTTTCCTTTTCAAGGTGTTTTGTTTTCTTTTTTTTTCTTTTTTTTGTATAATGTGTTCATTTTCTTTTAAAATTAGTTGTATCATTATATGTATATTAATAAAACTTAGCTGTATTTATGTTGTATATTTTTGTATTTCCTAAGTTATATTTTTTGTTGAAGGGTTCTGTTTTTCTTTAGGGTGTTATTTATTCTCTTATCTTTTTTATTTTTGTATAATGATTTCAGGTATTTTTAGTAGTATTTGGCATTAATTATATATGTATTAATAAAACTGAACCATAATTGTGTTTTTTTTTGGTTTTTCCTAAGTTGTATGTTGTTTTTGTGTTTTCTTTTCTAATTTCTGTTTTTTTTATATTGCATTCAGTTTATTTTAGAAGTAAAAGGCATTAATTATATGTGTATTACTAAAACTAAACCGTTATTATAGGCACTAACTGTAAATACTAAAATCCTCTCTTCTTATTTTTATCTTCTATTCCTTCTATTCCTTCTATTCTTTTTGTGTTTTTATCCTTCTATGCTTCTCCTTCTAATTCTATCCTTCGATTCATCTCCTTCCGTAATTTTTCTATACTTTTTCTAATTTTTGTCTCTTATTTTTATGAACTTCTTCGTATAGTCTTCCTCATATATTTTTCATGGTTGCTAACACCTACGTGTTTTTGCACGAGTTTTGTAGATGGTCATGGGAAAAATACCACGCAAAACAAGGGTGGAAATTCGAAACACCCACGTATTGCCAGAAAACAATCCACAACAAGCGATAGCCAAGTAGTTGGAAAAAGGGGGAAAATAATGGTGAGTCAAATAAGGGTAACAAATAAGCAGAAAATGAAGAGGTAATGGTAAGTCAAATAAGGGTAACAAACAAGTAGAAAATGAAGAGGTCTTGGATGAGCCAATTACAAGTAACAAAAAATCAGAAAATGAGGAGGAAGACCTCAATGATATCGGTGCAACTCCTCCATCTTATTATAATTGGTGGATAAAGAGCGAGGCATTGAAGCTCATTACCATCAAAGTTCAAGAAATGTAACATGAAAAGACGAACGACCTACATGCCACACATCGATTTGCAAAAAAAAAGTGGAGACCAATTAGCTTCCAATTGGAACAACAAGGTGTGTCAAAACCTTATATTAGATGCTGGCAAAAATGGGAGAATCTCCTCAAGGACTATAAAATAATTAAAGACTGGCAATCAAAAATCCCTAGTGGCAATATTGATTACAAGTCAATGGGTATGTTTGAAAGGACAAAAAAAAAATTGCCGGGTGATTTCGGTGAACATATCTGTTTATCGATAGATGATGGTGTAGGCGGAAATCAAAACATAGAACCCACTCACGTCCGGAATTTATCGATAGATGATGGTGTAGGCGAAAATAAAAACATAGCACCCACTCACGTCCGGGATACGTTTACACTTAGCCAGGATGGGTCTACCACGTTTGAGGGAAACGGTAGTGCATCCAAAAATATTGTTTTTAATGATACACCGACTAACTCACCAAAATCCGAGAACATTTACAACAACACTAGTGGGAAACGTAAAAGAAATGGTTATGATGCAAACACAGCACGATCATTGGATCTTATTGGGTTTCGAGAAATAGCACAAGAAATACATCAAATATCCGTGAAAAAAATAAAAGAGACGATGGCCACATTTGGGGATTTGCTTACGACAAATCGGGAGAGGAACGAACGTCGATTTCAAGAAGAAGTTGAAGAAAGATGTCGTCTGATCAATGTTGTATGTAAGATTGGCGAAAAGAAGAGTGGTGATGACAGCAACGCATCCCACTAGCCGTGAAAATAGTAAGGTATGAGGGAAAAATCTGTTGCATTATATCTGTAGATGTTAAGTGATCGCTGATTTTCTGTTTCTATATATATATATTGACTGTTTTCTCTTCTTTCTTTTTTTCTCTTGTTGATTGTTATTTTTCCTGTTTGAATAAATAGGAAGGAGCGCACGAGGCGAAACATCTTCCTAGTAATTGATTAAATTTCCTTTTTTGTTGTAGAATTAGATTGTTTGTTTTCGGTGTTTTTTGTAATAAATTCAATTTATAGGTTTACAACCATCTTTTTACTTATGCTACAAGCTGGTAGAAAAAAATAGCAAAAACATGAAAAATGGTAGCCTATTTGTTTTACTTCTGATGTTACTTAATTATGAAGATGTTTGTATTTTTTTACGAATCGTTGATGTTTTATGTTTTTGGATTTAGTTTTCATTTATGTATTATCTATTATTTATACAATAGTGTATTACATTTATACCTAATTGTTTTATAATTGTCCAAAAACTTTGTTTTACATTTACGGTTATGCATTACATTTTTAAAGTTATTTCAAAGAGTGTTATAAAATTGTTATATGCCATTGGAAACATAAAACTTTATTTTACATTTAAAGTTATGCATTACAGTTTTAGAGTTATTTCAAAAAGTGTTATAAAATTGTTATATGCCATTGGAAACATATACAATATTATATTTTATATATACGCATTTTAAATGTATACTATGTCGTATTTAATTTAATGTATACGTCATCGTATACGTATTCCATACTGTATTTATTTTATTTATATGATACCATTAACTTTGTACATAATTTTTATTTTACAACATTGTAAATTAAAAAAAAAATGAGTTTCATTTATAATTGTAGTATCACTGTACATTGCGACACTTTCTCCCCCTCATCTTATTAATTTTTTTTGACCTCTTTAACACCACAACTAGCAGAATCATTAAGTTCACTCTCTCTTGAGCTATCATGTTGTGAACATCAACATTAATATCATTAAATACAGGTGACTACCTTATCGTATTCTTTACGAAATAATTTACGAAAAGAGCATTAATCCGCTCCATAAACTAAGGTACATCGAACCAATATTAGCTATCAATACAACAACTAATTTGGCGGAATAGAGATAGCCATTGTAGCAACACAACCTGGAAAGATAAATTTGGAGTTGTTAAATCCTCAGTCCTCAGCACCACAGCAAAAGACAAAACAACAATTTCGATAATTAATTCAAGGTACAAAGTTTAAAAGAGGACTAAAGGAATATACTCTCGTAAATTTTACTTTTAGTGAAAAAAAAAATATCAGAGGTTTAAATTTAAAAAGGAAAAATTAAGCAAATATCAAGCGTCAAACTGTAAAACTTACTTGAAATGGGTCTTAGTTGCCCCTCTATCCACTCCAGCGTGGCCAACGTGCTGATGATTAACATCCTCTACCTCCATTTTTTTCCTATTTGACATACAGTATATTTGACGGTAAGAGAAAAACAATCAAACATTTGCCAAAAAATACATATGATTTTACTTATCATAATTCAGTACTCTATTCTTTAACACATAAGTGAATTCATTTTACCTATCAAACCAATTCACTAAATGTCATAAAGTTCATGACATGATGCTAACATAAAGTCCAATGTTTTTTCAATATTAACTTCAACCTATTCAAAAACCGTTATTCCTCGACGGAGTCAAACTCTATTTTAAACATAACCAAAAGACAAAATCTGGATTCACTTTCAAAAGTTGAGAGAAACCACTAAGTCCCTGTATTAATAAATCGGCTAACCTTTAAGTTAGGGCAGAATTTGAATATGCCTCAAAAAAAAAATCCCGTCTTGTTCAAGAGAGGGAAGTAACCACACTTGGAAAATGTTGAAAATCACTAGATTTATGGGCTATTTTCTAGTTCTGAATAGATTAAGTAAAATCGTAGACAGTCTGTCTCCACCTTCTCTCTCTAGCCCGCATACTTGTCGTAGTCACTAAAGGTGAGAGAGAGTGGTTGAGCCATGGGTGCTTTAGCTACACAGGCAACTCTGTAGAGTGACATAAGTCACTCTTAACAAAAAGGTTGAGTCCGGCAAGACTCGAACCTTCAACCGGCACAGCGAGGCGTAGCCGTCTGCTTTAACTTGTCTGTCGTAGAAGTTTGACAGAGTATATACGGTTTGAATCCTACTAAAACATTGTTAAAGAACCTTAATTCGATTAACGAAAGTAGAGATAACAAACATAAAAACTTGTTGTAATATAGTGCGAACAAAGCCCAACACGAAACAAATGAACCAGACATTTGTTTTAACAGCTAATATTAAAAGCTGGTTTAAATCCGACAGTATGCATCATCGGCGAGATCCCGGAATGGCCGCTTTAGCGATTTTTGGGCGTGATTGGACTTGGCGCCACGTGGCATGAAAAAATTGAAAAGCGAGAATCCCGGAGGGCATAAGAACAAGTCTAGATGAGACAAACGTCCACTCCATGGTCCTATCGTACACAGACCGTACAGAAAGTGTTGTTCATAGCTATTTTCAGCCATGAATGTACCCTCGGAAGCACCACAAACTACCCCAAAACAACCTACTTTGATTCCACTCAGAATTCTACAGAATTACCAAACCTAGCTGAAACTACTCAAACACATAGTCCCTAGGCCGCTTAGTATTCCCACAAATTCTCATTGAAATATATCAACCATAATTCCCACATCACCCAGTCAAAGTTGTAGAAAAACAGCTTGCCAGAACTTTGATAAATCTGACCAACTTCACAATGAAGCCCCAAGCAAACCAGAAACACACCAGGTCTGTAAATTTGCCACAACATTTTCAATACAAGGAGGAACACACAAGAAAAATTTCCGATAGTTTTGCCAATATATTTGAGAGCAATTCTCAGATGAAATTCCCAAAAAGGAGCAGAAACAGTTTCTGTCCAAAAGTTCCTAAGTCCAAAAATGACTAAGTCCTATATATACAAAGTGAACCTACACCTGATCTACACCGTACCACAACTACCGTGGTGTGTCGGTACACTAAAAATTAATCAAATTAATCCTCGCCATATACCGTACAATTATTTACATCAATTCTTAACCCTAGCCGCTGCTAAAGTACGCAATCAAAGTTAGTTCACTGAAATGACAGTTCTGTCAATATTTCTCTTCCAAAAATGACAGCGAACTTCGTCCGCCGTTCGCGTATTCATTCATCACCGAAGATGAATCTCCACGTGTAAATCTGGTCCTTCAAGTAAATATGTACTTTGTCAACCAACTTAACCAAGCTTGACTTCCCCACAGACCAACACGTGTACATAGAGTGTACCAAATTTGTGAACTCCCTTTCGAGTTACATACCACATCACATCTTGTCTACGTCAACTCAGTTTGTACACAAAACCGGCTAAGTCTAGACTCTCTTTCTCACACACGAGATATAGAGAGGACTAAAGGTTTCTAAAACCAATATTACTACTTCCCCGCAATCCATAAATCTGTTGGAATTGCTACAGTAAATTCAAATAGCATACGCATTTATTGTTTATCAAATGGTTAGAGATCTCGATATATCGCTTAGAGACCAATAAATTCCTTATCGGCGATAAGTATAAAAAATGTAGTACGCTATATAATAGTATTTTATAATATACTGTATTATATTTTCGTTGTATATAGCGTGGCATGCCACGTGTAGGAATCTGTTCCGTACTACGTGTAGCGAAATAACGTCTGTTCGGTACGACGGTATAAACCGTACAATTGTACGGTAAGAACCGAACAATTCTCGCCGATAGTTATCGGTATCGTTGTTATCGCGATAAAATACCGATAACGTCGGTTTTTTATAATCGGTTTTCTATCGGCGATAACACCAGTTTCGATATATCGTGCCAATATATCGATTATCGGCATGGGTAGCAGCAGTTTTAAGTGAAGAAGGGTTAGTCAAAAACTATCTAGAGGCTTTTTTTAATTTTGTAGTCTAATGGGGGACACATAATTGTAGGTTATGGGCCCACACTCTAGGGTGCCAATATTAAATGGATCTAGGTTCATTTTTTGGAAAGCCATGATGGTAGGGGCTTTGTGTGAAAAACGATACTGGGGTGTTGTCAATGGACAAGTGAAACGTCCATCTCAGGGAATCCAACCAGGGTTTAGTGGAGTTAGGTTTTCTGCAGCAACATCTGCTCCAACGGAGGAGGAAGATGATGGGGACAACAACGTGTCCGAAAAAGGGGAAAAGAAATAGACACCTCTCAACCCTATCGCCACGGCCCAGCAGCGGCAGCCATAAAGACCGAGGAATATGATATTCAAACGTGGGTATACACAAACATGGCTGCCAGGCATTTTATCTGAGGCACCTTACTCAAGCTCTTGCAACCTCCCATCTTCACATTCTCAAGGCCGAGGAGTTGTGGGAGAATTTAGTGGAGATCTATAGAGCTGGTACCATTGAGGAGCTCTAGATGGCCAAGCAAAGGTTAATGGATTACACTTACAAAGCGGGAAAAATGTTAGACTAGTGCAACGATCTCTCCTGTTTGTATATGGAGATGGGGAGTGCCGGGTGGATTGGTACAATAAAAATGAAAGTCAACACCCTCATCATGAAGTTGCCTTATGAATATGGGAACAGAGTGTACTGAGTGCATGAAATGGATGACAGTTCTTGGAAGTGGAACACAGTGATCTGGATGATACTAGTGTAGGAGAACACTTCCTAAAAACAAAGTCTGGCGCACCAACTTACTTCAAAGAATAGAATGCTTAGAGTGAAAAGTTGCACGGAACCCCCATTAAAAGGATAAGAAGTGATAATGAAGGAGAATATACCTCAAACCAGTTTGAGAAATACTTCAGAGATGAGGGAGTTCAACATCAAAAAACACTACCGTATAATCCAGGACATAATGGGGTAGCTGAGAGGTTGAACCCGATTGTAGGAGATAGTGTATGTTGTATGCTAGCTGACAAGAAGGTATGAAAAAGGTTTTTGGGCAAAAGCCACGAACTGTGCTAACTACATTAAAAATAGAGTCCTTACATCAGCTGTAAAAGAAATGACACCTTATGAAAGATGGGTTGGAAGGAAACCAGATCTCTCTCATCTGAAAGTATTTGGTAGTCAAGTTTACAGTCTTGATACGAACAAGAATATTTGGAAACTAGTTGCCAAAGGGAAACTTTGATATTTTGTGGGATATGATGAGGATGTCAATGGATATACAATCTATGACTTAGCAAAACAAGATATCATTATGGTAAAACACCTAGTTGTCATGGATGGAAAGAAGTCATTTGATCCCTTCAAATATACCAAGAAAATAAAAATCAGTTTTGAGTCCGTGAGTGAGGAGGACTCGAATCGTCCCGAGAAGAACATGAGTGAAAAAGTGAATGCAAATTCATGGGAGATCTAAGATAGGGGAGATATACCGGAATCTCCCCATATCTCTATACACGAGGAGGAGGAGGATTCCCTACTAGCTTCCATGGATAGGGGAGCCAAGGAGAGAGTTAGGAGGAACTCGAGACTTCAATCCATTCCAACTTCGAACTTTGAGAGAGGACGAAGAAGCAGCAAAAGACTACAGGAAAGACAGATCGCTCACAAGGTAACTAAGGTGCCTCACCCTGATGAGCCCCAATTATACTTAGAGGCAATGGACAGTCTGGAGAGAGACAAAAGGATTAGAGCTATAAATGATGAAATAGCCTCAATCATGGAAGGAAATACTTAGGAGCTGGTAGACTGTCCTGTGGACAAAAAACCAATAGGGTGCAAATGGGTATTTAAACTGAAACTGAACCCAGATTACACCATTGAGAGATAAAAGGCTCGGTTGGTAGCAAAGGGGTTCACCCAGAAAGAAAGAATAGGTTATGAGGAGACTTTTGCTCCGGTGGTTTGGTTCCCATCAGTAAGGATTCTCCTTAGTTTAGCGGCAGCGAAAGACGTGGAAATACACCTGATGGATATTAAGACTGCTTTCCTCAATGGTGAACTAGAGGAACAAATCTTCATGTTGCAACTAGAGGGGTTTGTATAGGAAGGAGTGGAGAGTGAAGTGTGCCGATTTATAAAGTTCGTATATGGACAGAAACACGCTCCCAATTAATGGAATAATAAACTAGATGAGTTTGTCACCGGTCTGAGATATATCCGAATCAGTTATGACTATTCTATTTATATGTTTGAGGATGAGAATGGTGTCATTTTTATTACAATTTATGTGGATGATTTGCTCGAGTTAAGTAAGTCTATGGAAAAGATCAATAAGTTAAACAAAGACCTTAGAAGCAAATTTGACAAGAAGAATTTAGGGGAGGCAAGATACATCTTGGGAATTCAAATAGAGAGAGATAGGGGGAAGAAGATTATCACACTTACTCAGAAAGAAGTTATAGAGAATATGCTTGAGAAATTCCAAATGGAGTAGGCAAACAGTTGTACCACTTCCATCGACTTGAAGAAAGTAAGTGATGGGAGTGTAGAAGAAGGGGTGCTAATCTTAGATGATCAGATGAGTCCAGATGAGAGACAGTTTATGAAGTCTATTCCCTACAAGCAGGCTATAGGAAGCCTAATCTACTTTACAAACTGTACTAGGCCGGACACAGCGGCAGGAGTAGGAGTCCTCAGTAGGAGTCTAAATGATCCTACGAAGCGAGATTGGGAGGCAGCCAAGAGAGTCATGAGATACCGGGTGGGAACCAGGGATTTATGGTTGCATTTGGGAGGGGAGCACACTGACATGTCGTGCCGCATCACGTCGGCTCACCTAATCATATTTAATTGCATGGAAATGGTCCGTCAAAAAGGACGCCACACTTATTTAAACGTGGGTATGTTTTGGTGATGACAGGGCCATACAAATTTCGGTTAGACGCCGTGAAACCCGTAGACGATTTGGATTATGTACACGACGTCGACGGTCGTCGGAATTCCGCAAACCGATTTAATTTGCTGGCCAGAATTTCCGCGAACAAGTTTGAGTTGTCGCCCGTACAATTGGTGACGACAAATGTCAAACGGCGGGGTTCACATGTACCACCTTGGACGCGAACGCGCATCAACGGCCGCCAAGGACGCAGAAGAATTGACGAACGAGATTCAAACTACGCACGACGACGCGATTGGTCCATTTTAAGTCGTGGACCCTTCGAGGTCTCACACATTTACATGTAGCGTAGGAAGGGTTTTTATCCTTAGGCTGTATATTTTGTAACGCAAGGCATATGATTCTGGTCGCCAATAGGCCATAATCCAAACTAGGCGCAGACGACTACATAGAACGCATATATGTACCGTAGGTTAGACGCTCAGCTGTAGACTTGGTACTTATTGAGTTTTAGGTAAATTCTGTGCTCACAATTTCAAGAGCACAGGAATTCATGCTTTCATTCATTCCTTCTTTCTCTTTTGGAAGATTTGACCTTTGCTTTTATTATTTTCTTGTGAAATTGTCAGAATAGTTTTAGTGACTATTTTTCTGGTCATTAAGCGTTATGCTGCCTAGCTCGCATTCACCTTTCTTTGTAATATGCATTGGAATTTAATCTTCGCGACTCACGCCGAGGCCTAACCGGTTTCCCTTCACTTCTTCTCGCGTCCTATCAAGTGGATTGTTGCTCAGCCTTCTTTCAAAAGTTGTTGCTAAACCTTGGAATGTGATTGGACAGTTTTGGGTTTGCTTGTGTGGTTTATTGGGCGATAGTGGATAAGGGTTGGCTTTCCTTATATGTTTTGTATGTGACTAAATCTGGTTATCTTAGATTTGCTCGCAGTTTGCTACATTTTTGGTTTATGTGTTGTGATATTAGGTTAAATCTTTATTTATTGAACTCCTATAAAGAATATAAACTGACCAAGGAGCCTAGTGGCTATCCGTTAGCTTAATGAATAAACTGAGCCTCTTAGCTTCCTCTCTCACCCTACCTTTATTTTTCTTATGATATGTTTATTTGTTGTTTGGTGCTTGTACATATTTATTTTTACTTGTGTTTTGAGATGTTCATGAATTTCTCGCTTATTTCTTTATCATTTATCTTTCAGCTGGTTGTCTTCCATGTTTGTCATAATCTTTGTCACATGCATGACATACATCACTACTTGGAGTGATGCCAGTTATGGGGATGCACCCATGAGAAGATGCACTACTGGATATGTGTTGTATGTGGGGGACGGTGTTTGCTGTTGGAGTAGCAAGCAAAAAAATGTGGTTGCTCAGTCCTCTATGGAGGCTGAGTACATGGCCTCTTGTTCTGCTGTGAAAGAGCTAATGTAGGTTAAGTCTTTATTACAAGAACAGGGGTATATGAAAGAGGGAGTGCATGATTTTTTTTGTAAAAACAAGGTTGCTATTGCAATTGCCGCCTATCCAAAACATCACTTCAAGGCTAAACATATGGACATAAGATTAAGTTTTTTAAGAGAGAAGGTTGAAAACAAAATTGTGAATCTTGTGTATAAGGGTGATGGGGAAATAGTGGATGATATGATGACCAAACCAGTGCCATCTCCTAAATCAAAATATTGTAGAGAAAAGTGTGGGTTATTATAAAAATTTAAATTAGACTACAAAATAAGGGGAGTGTTGAAAATCACTAGATTTATGGGGGTATTTTCTAAGTCTAAATAGACAAAGTAAAAAAGCAGATAGTCTGCCTCCACCTTCTCTCTCTAGCCCCCAAACTTGTCGTAGTCACTAAAGGTGAGAGAGAGTGGTTGAGCCATGGTTGCCTTAGCTACAGAGGCAGAACTGTTGAGTGACATAAGTCACTCTTAACAAAAAGGTTGAGTCCGGCAGTCCTCATCTTTTGACCGGCAAAGCGAGTTGTAGCCGTCAGCTTTAACCGCTTTGTTGTAGAACTTCGTTAGAGTATATAAGGTTTGAATCCTACTTAAACATTACTGCCGAACTTTAATCTGATTAACAGAATTAGAGATAACAAGCATAGAGACTAGTTGTAATATAGTGCGAACAAAACCCCGCACGAAACAAATGAACCGAACATGTGTTTTAACGACTAATATTAAAAGCCAGTTTAAATCCGAGGACATGCATCGTCGTCGAGATCTCCAAATGGCCGCTTTGGCGTTTTTTTGGCGTAACATGAATTGGCGCCACGTGGCACTATAGAATTGAAAAGCGGGAATCTCGGAAGGCATAAGAACAAGTCCTTGTCGTACACATTACCTACAAAAAGGACATCAGCCATAGTACCTTTCTGTACTCTACAGTTCTCTTATTTGTTCGTACATCAGTAGATAGGGATTGTGAAAGGGGTTTAGGACTTAGAGGATTGAGGAAGTAGCCGCCTCTCTCCCAACGAGCTTGTATAAATATTGGCATATTTGCCACTTGATAATTAATTCCCTTGTTGGGCGTTTTCAGTGATTTTTTTTTGCTGCGGATTTAATGGAGTCCAGATTGCACAGGGATGCACTCAGATTGTCTATTTGCCTGCTTCAGTAGCAGCCGTTCTAAGTGAAGAAGGGTGAGTAAAAAATTATTTAGAGGCTTTTTGAATTCTGTAGTCCAATGGGGGACACAGAATTATAACAAACACAACCACCAACTTTTTTTCTTTGTACTACATGTATCTTGTAGTTAAGGTTTCCGTTTAGAGCCATAATACAAAAGTTATTGGTAACGAGCTCTAAGGTTAGGATCTAACTATAACCCTCCTTACAATGTATTTTGAGGTCCGGGGAGAATTTTTGCAACGGATTGCCCCGAAGCTACCACATGAAAAATGGAGGAAAAATGATTGCAAAAAGAAAAGAATCCGGGACAAGGAAGTAATATGCAAGAGTTTCTGAAAAAGAAGGGAGAAAAATGGGAGGGAAGAGGAGGAGGAAGGGAAGAGAGAGAAAAAGATAAATGGCTTCTAGTGTTAAATGTCAGTTGCATTGCCCCAAAGCTACCACATGGAAAATGGAATAAGAATGAGAGCAAGTAAGAGATCACACAAGAACTAGTAGTGGAGAAAGATACAAAAATAGAAATGGGTTTTTGAGTGTACAAAGGAAAGAAAAATGAATAGAAAAAAAAGAGGATAATGGAACTGAGAAAAAAAACAAATAAAACAAAACAAAGCGATATTTTTTCTATAAAACAAAAAAAAATCTATAAAACAAAAAAATACCAATCATTACTTTTTGTACCCTAATATACAGTATATATGAATGCAGTCAAATTTAAAAGTTCTTGGAGTGTTATAAATCGAGGTTAACAACCTTACTCTAGAACAAATTCAAAACCTGAAAAAAACAAACTAACTGTTGATTTATCTCTCATTTCAACTTTTTGAAGGTTTTTTTATCTTTTTATTCAATGCCACAATAACGTCAGTGAAAACTAATGTAAACCCCACCCATCGCCAAAAAAAAAAAAAAAAAGACAGACATACTTTTCAAAATAAACCTTTCCCATACATCCAAAAGAAAGTACAAAAAAAAGTACAAACTTGTTTGAAGGAAACTGTTGTTTGGTAAAGCAAAACCCAAATTTAAAGCAAAACCCGAATTTCCCGATACAGAGAAATTTCCCATCGAAGAAAAATTCCTTGTTGCAAAAAAATTTCTCTTCGAACTTGAAATTTGTGGTATACGAGCTAGTGGAGGAATTCCATAAAGAGACTGATCGAGTTAAATTCCGCGAATCGCGTTCTCGTGAAATCATATTATCTACTTTGTTAACTGAAATTCCATTATTAAGGTATTTGTGGGAGTGATAGATGTCGACATCTGAACAAAGACATAAACAAAACAGCAATGGAAAAAAAAACCAAAGGAGAATCGGAAAAAATAACGGTAGAAGTGACGGAAACAAACGGAAAAAAAAGAAACAAATTAATGAAAGCAAGGACCAGATTTGGCAACAATAACAATAACAGAAGTGGAAAACGGAAACGTAAGCATAAAAGGGAAACAGAAATAGAAACAACAAAACAATGAAAAACAAAAAAGATTTAAAAGATACAAAAAAAAATAGAAAAGATAACGGTACTGTGACAAAAAAAATCAAAGAAATGAAACACAATAAGAAAAAGAAAACAAAATAATGAAAATAAAGAGCATAAAGGGGAAAAAAAAAGGAAAAGGAAGAAGTGAAGAAGGAATGGAACCGGTACAAGGAAAAAATATGCGAGAGTTCCTCCGGTAAACAACCCCACTTTTTAGCTAATGAAGTTCAACCTTAAGGTCGTTGTCTATCAAGCGTTTCTAGTAATCGTACGGACAAATTTATTTACACGTATATTTGTAACACTTCTCCATAAGGTCGTGCCATCGAGGCACCATGTAAAAGGGACAATAGCGCACCACAGCACGCCACAATGCACAGCGGAAAACACCAAGGATCTTCCCGTAGCAACAGTAGGAGTACACAGCACTGACAGACAAAGTTGCGCTTTATTACTTGGAAGAGAGTACAAGGTTGCGCTCACCGCGTGGGTCTACTCGAAGAGTGTCCTATCCACTAAGCCTACCTGGCTATTTAAACTAGCTAGCTGCTAGTCAACCTAGTACTGTACAACTGTACACGTGGACCTTCACGGTCAACCGAGACAAATCCCCAAAATATCTTCTAGAACAATACCGTTCTATCTACATTTCGCGGCGTTGCTATACTGCTAAGCTGCGTTGCTTTGCTGCGCTGCTATGCTGCTACGCCACTAAATAGCTATGCTGCTAAGCTCCTATACTGCTATGTTGCGCTGGTCTGGAATCGCAGCTGCGCTGCTCTGACATCGCAACCATAGCAGCATAGTTGCTAACTACTAAGTACCCAACGCTGTAACCCTGTTACAGTGCCTCCCACTAGGGCTTCAGCGTCCCGCTGAACCTTCTGTCTCAGGGAAACTACAACTGCCGGAGTATACCGTACGTCTCTTCGCGGTACTCCTCGAATTCCTGTCGCAAATACTACTAAGTACCCAACTCTGTAACCGTGTTACACACCAATTGCGTACGTGTTGGATTGCGATTCGAACCACTGGTTAAATCTTGTTCAGCTTGCCGATAATATAGAAAAAATTTAAAAGTACAAAATCTGAACGACGTATCTGTACGGAAAGACGCAGATTAAAATATTTAGCAACGTTAGGCAAATGTAAAAATAGTAAGTTTTTGTCTTTGTCGTTGTACCAACGGTTACTAAATCCTTTTCAAAACGAGAATTTGTACAAACGTTGATAAATGTACTCTACGTTCCTGTATTATCGCGTGACAGGGTGTTCTTCGACCAAATCTTATCGTCAAACAGGGTGGATTTACTTTCAAAAGGCACACGCCTTTTACCACATGTAAGTTTGTTTCTTCACGTCAGTTGTGGATCTAATCTAACTTTTACAATTGTACTAATATATACGTCTAGTGTGTGGAAAGTGTCATTTTGGGGAGAATCGAGGAGACACTTTTGACACTGGACAAAATGAGAGTTTGTTTCGAAATCTCAAAATCGGACGGTTTAAATTTTCGCCCAAAAGTTTGGAGAATCTTGTCAAATCTCTAGTAAACATGTTTTATATATAAAAAAAAAGCAATACGACTTAGTACAAAAAAGTACGTTTTCCAATAAACTACCTCATTTTTTGCCTGATGGAGCCCCACCCTTAGATTGTTGTGTTCGCCCGTCGAAAACCGTCCATGTTGGAAAAATCGATACCAACTCAGCTCCACGTGGCCAATCATATCAAAAGGCGATGTCTAAACTGACCCTCGGTACGGGTTTCTGGGTTTCGGTGGACACCACTCATAACCTTATTGTTGCCTTGAAAGTGTATATTTGGGTACGGTGGTTTTTGTAGGACTGTCCACATAGCAGTTTGGATGTCTAAATAGTTGTGTTGTGTATCGACAAGAAATTTATCTCGATAACACTGATATCGATAGTTATTGTTTATCAAATGGTTAGAGATCTCGATATATCGCTTAGAGACCAGCAAATTCCTTATCGGCGATAAGTATAAAAAATGTAGTACGCTATATAATAGTATTTTATAATATACTGTATTATATTTTCGTTGTATATAGTGTGGCATGCCACGTGTAGGAATCTGTTCCGTACTACGTGTAGCGAAATAACGTCTGTTCGGTACGACAGTATAAACCGTACAACTGTACGGTAAGAACCGAACAATTATCGCCGATAGTTATCGGTATCGTTGTTATCGCGATAAAATACCGATAACGTCGGTTTTTTATAATCGGTTTTCTATCGGCGATAACACCAGTTTCGATATATCGTGCCAATATATCGATTATCGGCAAGCCAAAAAAAGGTACATATCGTTTATCGGCAAAACCTTGCCGATACACAACACTACACCGCTAATCGTTATTAGTGTGAAAAAAATATTAATGTTAATGCGAAATTAGAATAAACGCTACTAATTTAGTGCAAGGAGACGTGGCAAATTGTAGTCCGCGTCCTTAAATAACGTTGTTAACACTATTGTGTGATTTTGGGCCGAAAAAAGCCGCGTCAAAATTAGTGTTATTAACACTAATAATGAATAGCGGTGTACTAAATAGCAGTTCACATATTTTTTCTGTAACTTCTTATGACCGTCCATTTGTACATCGAATTAAATGGGGTCTGGTATAATCGAACGAACCAAGCGGTTCTAAAACTGTTCAAAACGGAACCATGCTGGTTAAACCGTCAAGTAATTTGTGAAACCGGACGGACGGAAAACGTCGTCGACTGAAACGATTTGCGCCCAAACCGGGCCGAATCGGACACGTACTTTACATGCCGCCGACAATTTCCGTGACTCATGTAGAGTTTCGGACATTTGCTCCTGTTTTTTCTTTTTTTATAGAGCCAGCTTTAAGGTCACCTTTAATGAGTTCGTTGTAAGGGGCATTCTTTCATTGACGTCGTCCTATTTTCTGTCGTCATCACCTGCTTGTCTTCTCTTCCTTCTTTTATTTTCTCTCTTTCTGTTTTCAAGTTACTGTCTCATGGCGGATAGGCCTCACCGAGCCATTGTTCTTTACGGCGATGGCCTTCTCATGGATCGTGTTCACACAGACAGCCTGTCAGGTCGACACGTGGCAGAAACGACAATGGAGGCTGCCAGCTGTGACGCTCTCCATAATGCTGCTCTCAATGGCGTGTCAGGATTCTTAGCTCTTCGGAATCTTGCGCCTGAATGTAAGTTCCTTGAAATGTATAGTTTTAGCCAGTTTTAGTCACGACTACGTGTAAACGGCTGAGTAGTGGTAATGCTGAACAAGTCAAGTGATATTTCTGTTAGGTCTGGGAACACTGTGAGAGGTTCACGTACATGAAAGTGTGATGTTTAACATGATGTTGAAAGAATCTTTGAAAAACAAGCGCTGAAAGTAAGCTGTCTTTACCCTTTTTTTGTGTGTCGGCCGATGTTAATGTGCACCTATCAACTGTCGAGTCGTTCGCTGTCGCAAGGTATTGTCAACACGCGTCCATATATTCAACAGTAACCATAGTGGCGGTGTATTATATGATGTGCACTCATAATCTGGGTATCAAGGTCACGTTAACATTAGAAATTTAACTTAGTTTTCAGCGCAGGAATGCAGATTTATTTTTGCCTGCAAGAGTCTAATGTCTGTGTATTTGCAACCTTTCTTTTTCGGTTAGGGTTTTGAGAGTATCAAACTTCTGGGAAGCTGATCATCTCAGTCCTCATGGCTCGCAGTCGAATGGAACTGGTCTCATTCTCCTTCAGTCTTTGCCGTTGGCATCGATGCGTCATTATTCTATATGAGTTATTTCTTGGACATGTGCAAATGCAGTGGTGTGCTTGTCCATTTATCCTGAGTAGAAGATGTGTTCTTGCAGTTTCAGCAGTGTTTCCGACAGTGGTCCTTCTTCCAATGCCAGGTATTGACAGTCAGGAGGTTCCTTTGTTCTTTTGGTGATAAGTGGCAGGAGGAGGGTACCCGGGGATGTAGTGGCGCAGGGGGAGAGGGTCACAGCGGAGCTCGCTCAACTATTAGATGTCCACAATTTGTACAAGGTAGGCAACACTATGGTACACCGTGAATCGCCAATAGCTTTGAGAAATAATTCGTACGAGGACTGTTTTACTGGTAGTATTTCTATTTCCGGTCCAACTGACGTGGACGAATTTGAACCGCAAAAAAAGTCTGTTAAGAAAAAAATAATCGGTATTAATTACGCTATTTTGTGTTCAGAGGGCAGAAAAACAGGGACGGTATTAGTGTTGTTAACACTAATAACGATTCAGGGTGTTGCTATTCTGTATAGATTGCAATTGTGGAATTCTCACTGATTGCATTGACACAACTGATAGTGGGTCATGTTTTGAAACAAAAAAAGGAACTTCTGACTGTGAAGTCTAGGAGTCTCGTTGATTTTCATCTCGCCAGTTAGTAATTTGAAGTTCTGTGACACTGAACGTTTTGCTAAAGTTTACCTTTGCTAAAGTCAGTGTACATATTGCTGGGACATTTACCATTGGTCTGCAAATTGTTTTCCTCCTTATTTTTTGTTTGTCTTTTCTCAGGCTGAGGAACGTGCTGCAGACAGTAAAGCAAGATGGGAAGGTTTGCAAAAAAATGGATCAACAACGGGCTCTCTTCCGTCACTGGCCGACAGGTAATAATTTCAGCCTTTGATATGTGAAACTTACTGGGTGGTAAATTCAAGAAGGCCGAATAGATAATTAGAGGTCCTTAGGTACTTCTGTACTATGCCAAAGTGCCAATTTTGTCGATTGTCTACTGTTTTTGCGAAGCAAATCTGCAGAGAGATTGCTAGAGAGATGGGCTCGAATTCCAAGCTAAGACATATTATATAGTACACTGAATTCCTTTTCTTTGCTTTCTAGAACTGTGTTTCATGATTTGGGGGTTTTCTGTAAAACTACACTGCCCATCGCTATTAGTATTAAGCATTCTCCTTGCAGTCAGTTATATTCCTCATTGCAGGATTTCAATCGCGACATGGAGATTGAACGGCGAGACTGTTACCCTTCAATTGCTTGAAAAAGCAAATCTGTTGGCTGAAAAGAAATTAAACGCCTTTTGCTGCCTGAAGAATGTTTAACACTAATAATGATGGGCAGTGTAACGGTCCATTGCAGCGAAACTTTTAGAATCTGCAAATCTACTGTCACTCATTTGAAATAGTCTGGATGCAGGTTTATGAACCTTGCTGGTTCTATGTTCACAAATTCTTCTGCTGCGGCAGCTTTAGCCACAAGAGCAGGTTTTTCCGTTGTTCCTCTTCAGGCTCATACAGACGAGTCTCAAGGACTGCCTTCGGCCAAAGACTTGGCAGAGAAAATTGTAAAAATGCTGGGCCTTGACAAGGATGAGGAAAGAGGGCCTCCTCCTAACGCAGCTCAAAGAAGTGATACCGAATTTGAGTTGGCTATGGTGCATGTGGATGTAGAGCAGTTAATTTTTGCCAACCGGGTTGTGATAGACTTCGAAACAGCGGAAGAAACTGATCAGAACTTTGGGGAATCTGGAGGTCCTGGACAATCATTAGAAGGAAAGTGGAATGCAGCAGTACGAGGTATTGAGTGGATGGGAGATTTGATCCACCAACTCCAACGGTGGAAAGTCCCTGGATCGAAAGCTGCTGCCCACATGCTTGTCGCTCTTGTAATGGGTTACGGAAAGGAAGAGACTCTTGGAGTCAGTCCAATCCCAACAAACGGTCCAAGAGATGACAGTGATGATACAGAAGGGGAGAGTCTGGACTTGCCAGGTGTCAGCGCTCTCTTGCCTCCAGTTGGGAGCATCCCGCCTTCTCTGGTTGGGCTTCGGCCCCGACAGAGCTATCAGCTATCAACAGACAAACCTGTGGCCGATGTGAGGTATGTGAATGATCTTTGTCACATCTGTAGTTGACGAGGATTTTGGTCAATCACAGGTAACTGCACAATTTTTTGGGCCAGTTCCGTTTTCTTGTATATATCGAGAGAAGAAGTCCGTATCAATGTGGACAAATGTACAAGGCTTAAAAGAGTTATATTTGTAAAGTAGTAAAACTTTCAAAGTTTGGACCACACTTGAACGGATCAAATACTTTATTCATAAGTAAAGCAGCTGAACTTCACTCTTTAAAATCTTGTCTCTTTGTTTATACATATCAATTGTTGACTAGTCTACAATAACTGTGGTGCTACAGTTTTCATGCATTTGGCTAAAGTTCTGTCACTATGTGCACCTTGGTCACCACCATAACCATGTGATTTGGTTAACATGTATTTCCTCTCATATGAAATTAGAAGACGCTCTTTGGGCGTCACCCCACCCATTTTTTTTTTTTCTCTATAGGGATCACCACCCGCTGCTAGTTGTACATTCCCTGGAAGGAGTGACGCGATGTGACAATGCACAGGTTTTCGGAGTTCGCGAATGTCGCGAGGTAAGCCCCATGTAGAGATGTATGATGTAGGTCTGGTTGCAAGCGTTTGAAAGTCGTATCTTTTTTTTGCTTAAAACTGGAACCTTCAGACTTTTTTTCTGAATTGTTGCACACTGGAAATGTGTAGTAGCCATGCGAACAGTTTGCATCACTTTGACTTTCGGGAATCACTCCGACTTAAGAGAATCTTTGCATCACTTTGACTTTTGGGAAGTGTTTGCATCACTTTGGCTTTCTAAAGTGGCATCTGTCGGTGCGCAGCGCGGAGGAGATTTGGCGATCCTGGCAGACCGCTTCCTGCACGAGCTGGCGTTTAAGCTGTGGCGCGCACCCAAGTATGGAGCATGATAGAGAGAGATCTTAAGCTGGTTAGAAAGCATCAGCCATGTGGCAACAATGTGAAAGGATTAAGGATTTCTGTTTCGTGGTAAGTTTAGGGAGAGTTTTTCGTGGTGGGATTGGGGAGGCTGGTGAAGAGCAGTAAGTTGCAGTTGAAGGCATGTCTGTCAACCTGGTCTATCGTTGAAATACCGAATCAGTAATGACGTGGTTCTCCATCAAGTTTTTCAAATGCCAGTGTGACTATATGGGCGAAAAGGATTGTTAATTGTTTTGTAGTTTGTAATTATTTTGTAAACTTCTTGTCAGGGTTTCAAGGGTCACTTTTTGATTATGAGGACAACTGGGGTTGTATATCAGTTTTGTTTAGGGAGGCATTTTTTGGCACTTTGCTCTTACAAAAAATACAATTGAATAGAAGAAGTGAAAGTGATTTACTTCATGAACAAATAGAAATGCACAGTGCATTACAAATTTGTAATGACCATTTTGGGAAGATGTTTTTTGTGTTTTTTGTAAGTATTTTTCTTTGTTTTTATCGGCAAAATAGTACATTGTTTTCAGACGGAATTGTAATAGTGGGATTTTATCAACATTTCGAAAACTAAACGAAAAAAAAAAAATTGGTTATTTGTTTTTCAATATTTATTTTGGTTTCAAAGAAAGAAACTACTAACTTTTTATAAGTCCTTTTCGACGTAGACAGCAATTTTGTTACAATGACCAATTATAGAGAATCAAATCCAAACCAAGGTAGAGAACACAAAGATATACAAATGAAAAAAAAAAACATAATTTTGAAATTTAAAAACATCTATCAGTGTGTGAAGAATTTCCAACTGAACACAGAATGAATAGTATCACCCCTAATTACAACTAATAATGAACGAAAACATAACAAAACGGATAATAAAAGCAAACAAATTGATAATAAAAAGCAGGTAGTTTAGAGGTAAAAAGAGAATAAAACAATGTTCTGGAACACAAAAGGAATTAAACTAAACAAAAAAAGGAATACAAATACTGGTAAACTATACATTATAACACTAAACTGTTAACTGAACTGAACACTGAATAACCAACTGTAACACTAAATAGTAGGTATGCTGCATTCTATGAACAAATCTGTACAAATGAGAAGCAACAGTACTTTGCCATGTGGCCTAGTTCACTTTCCTGCCCCATAAGCTACACCGTGCATCACTTGTAGTGTTAATAACTCTATTTCCAGGCTGCTGAATTTCGACCCCTGAACCTCAAATATATTTAATACTACTAATTGTTTCTTTACGTTAATATAGGTACGGTTTAAGTAGCGTCAATGACTCGAATCTGGTCGGTTTTTAAATCGTGTAATGTTCGAAATGTGCAAGTCTGTACCATAACGTACCATTTGTTTCCTTGTACAAATTTACAAAAACAGTAGTAACTGCTAATAACGCCACTATACTACTTACGGTAACTATAAGTATACTCCGAACAGAAACTGCAACTTTACAAATAACTGTAACTATAGTAATACCTGTAACAAACTATACTGGGTGTGCTGTGAGGCCCCGCCATCGCAGAAGCTTTGCTGTGAGAGCAAAATTACTCAATACCACAGACTTAGCCACTCCTTCCATTGGACAATAGCCATGGTTGAATGCATAAATAATACAAATGAACAAACCCAAACATCTTTCCTTGGTAATACAACTGAGCACACATGTCTTCAAATGTTCGCCCATAGACCATGTCTTCATAATATCTCGAGCCCTCCTCCGTTGTGATTGCTTGCAGTCATTTTAACAAAAACCACCACCAAAACTTTAAACAATTACATCATTTTTAGAACAAGATGCTATATTTTCAACATCAAAAACTTGCAATTCTTGACAAAAAGATATTTAAAGTTTGAACAAGAAACATTAGCATATTGACCTTTTGGTAAAAAAAGGGACTATAAATTATTAAATATCTGTGCAGTCAACATTTCAAACATTCAAATCAACAACAACGAAAGCTGAAATTTCTAAAAGACACTAAAACTCAGAGGTTTTGTAGAACTCATATCTTTAGATAAGATAGAACCAATAGTTCAGCTGTAACAATACATTTCCTAATCATCAACCTTGTGTCCACTTATCCAACAACCATATTACGCTTCAGTATAATTGAATAGTGTACATCACAAAAAAAAAAAAAAACCAATTGCATGATTTTGAGAAAAAAAGGCAGCCATCGATTTGAAAGCTACTTGTATTAAACAAACCTTTCCTGAATAGATTTTATAATGTTCCAACTAAACAAGCGAATCAAAATGGTTCGTTTGACATTAAATAAACACATAGGGGTCAACTACGTGTAAACTCAAAAAGAAAATAAAGAAAAGAAATGCAATCAAAAAACCTATTTTTTCATCATTACCTGCTAAGAACAGTGACACATAAATTGGCCAAAGGACAACATGAACCTGAACTCTCGAAAGGGAAACCATCCATTCGTTACCATACAAGAGTTACAATACAACATGCGTTCACAAAACCAATATAGGCAACCAATCAAAACGAGCAAACCAAAAACAATATGCCCATGGTCACTTGAGTAAGGCATAAACGAAATGAAATCAATACATGTGATGAGAGTAAGAACATATCCTAAGAGTAAGAACATATCCTAACAACAGGCTAAAAGAAATTATTCAAGAACAAACAACAAATTGACTAACTATCATTGAGAATAATAAACATATTAACAAATAATTATCCAAACACAAACAACAACGAGGATCGACGGGGAACAAGCACCGGCGGCGATCTCGAGGAATCGCGGCACGGTGGCGAGCTCGAGGATCGGTGGCACGGCGGCAAGCTCGAGGATCGGCGACGTGACGGCGAGCTCGAGAATTGGCGACGCGACGACAATCTCGTAGGTCAGCGGCGCGGCAGCGATCTCGAGGATCGGCGGCGCGGCGACGATCTCAAGGATCAACGGCACGGCAGCGAGCTCGAGGATCGGCGGCGCGGCGACGATCTCAAGGATCAACGGCACGGCAGCGAGCTCGAGGATCGGCGGTGCGGCGATGACCTCGAGGATTGGCGGCGCCGAGACAAGCTCGAGGATCGGCGGCGCAGCGATCTCGAGGATCGGCGGCACGGCCGCGGGCTCGAGGATCGGCGCGGCGATCGATCATGATGATCATGGCGGTGATCGATCTTGAGGATCAGTGGGGCGGCGACAATCTCGAGGTGCGGCGGCACGGCGCCGAGCTAGAGGATCAGAGGCGCGGCCGTGAGCTCGAGGAGCGGCGACAAGGGGGCAATCTCGAGGATCAGCGGCCTAGCAGCGAGCTCAAGGATCGGCAGCGCGGCGGGGTTCTCGAGGATTGGCGGCGCGGCGGCGAGCTCGAGGATAGGCGGCACAGCGGCAAGCAAGAGGATCAACGGCGCGGCGGCGAGATCGAGGATCGTCGGCGGCGATCGATCGATCGAGGATCGTCGACGACAAGCGATCGATTGGGGATAGTCGGCGACGAGCGATCGATCGAAGATCGTCGGCGGCGAGCGATCGATCGAGGATCATCCGCGGTGAGCGATCAATCGAGGATCGTCAGCGGCGAGCGATGGATAGAGGATCCTCCGCTGCGAGCGATCGATTGAGGATCGTCGGCAGCAATCAACTGATCGAGGATCGTCGCCAGCAATCGATCGATCGAGGATCGTCGGCGGCGATGGATTGATCGGGGATCGTTTGCGGCGATTGATCGATCGAGGATTGTCTGCAGCGATCGATCGATCTAGGATCATCGACGATGACCAATCGAAACAAAAATGGTTGGTGGCAATCGATCGGTCGAGGATCGTCGGCGGCAATTGATCGATTGAGGATCGACGGCAGCGATCAATCGATCGAGGATTGTCGGCGGTGATTGATCGATTGAGAGCGGCGATGGATCACGATGATCATTGCGGTGATCGATCTCGAGAATCGGCGGGGCGGCGACAATCTCGAGGTGCGGCGACGCGGCGGCGAGCTAGAGGATCGAGGCGCGGCCGCGAGCTCGAGGATCGGCGACGAGGGGGCGATCTCGAGGATCAGCGACGCGGCGCCAATCTCGAGGATCGGCCTCGAAGCGGCAAGCTCGAGGATTGGCAGCGTGGTGGGGAGCATGAGAATCGACCGCGCGGCGGCGAGATCGAGGATCGTCGGCGGTGATCGATCGATCGATCGAGGATTGTCAACGGCGAGCGATAGATCGGGGATCGTCGGCAGCGAGCGATCGATTGAGGATCTTTGGCGGCGAACGATCGATCAAGGATCGTCAGTGGCGAGCGATCAATAGAGGATCGTCCGCGGCGAGCGATCGATCGATGGTTGTCCGCGGCGAGCGGTGGATCGATGATTGTTGGCGGCGAGCAATCGATCGAGGATTGTCGGCGGCGAGAAATCAATTGAGGATCGTTGGCAGCGATCGATCGATGGAGGATCGTCGCCGACGATGGATCAATCGAGGATTGTCGGCGATGATCGATCGATTGAGGATCGTCTGCGGCGACCGATCGATCTAGGATTGTCGGCGGTGATTGTTTGATCGAAGTTGGTTGGCGATGATCGATCGATCGAGGATCGTCTACGGCGATCGATTAATTGAGGATCGACGGCAACGATCAATCGATTAAGGATTTTTGGCGGCGATTGATCGATCAAGGATCGACGGTGGCGATCGATCGACTCAGATCGTACGTCGTAAGAGAATCGTCGGCGGCAATCAATCGATTGAGGATCGTCGGCGGCGAGCGATCAATCCTCGGCGGCGATTGATCGATCGAGGATCGTTAGTGGCAATCGATCTACCGAGGATCGTCGGTGGCAATCAATTAATTGAGGATCGTGAAGGGCGATCGATCGATCGAGTATCGTCGGAGCGATCAATCAATCGAGGATGGTCGGCGACGAACGATCGATCGAGGATGGTCGGCAACGAACGATCGATTGAGGATGGTCGGCGACGATCAAACAATGGCAGTTTGTTGGCTGCGATGGATCGATTGAGGATCGTCGGCGCCGATCGATGGATCCACGATTGTCGGCGGCGATCCATTGATCAAAGATCGTCCGCGGCGATCGATTGATCGAGGATCGTCAGCGGCGATCGATTGATCGATCGAGGATCGTGGGCGGCGATCATTTGTTCGAGGATCGTCGGTGACGATCGATTGATAGAGGATCGTGGGCGTCGATCAATCGTTCGAGGATCATGGGCACTAGTCAATCGTCCGAGGATCGTCGCGGCGATCAATTGTTCGAAGATCGTCGGCGGCAAACAATCGATCGAGGATCGTCGGCAAAGAATGATCGATCGAGGATCGTCGGAGGCGATCAATCGATCGAGGATCGTCAACGGCGATCAATCGATCGAGGATCGTCACCGACGATTGATGGATCAAGGATCGTTGACGACAATCGATCCATCGAGGATCGTCGGCGGCGAACGAGCGATCGAAGATCATCGGCGGTGATCGATCGTTTAAGGATCGTCAGCGGCGAGCGATCGATCGAGGATTGTCAACGACGATCGATCGACCGAGGATTGTCGGCGGTGATCGATCGATCAAGGAATCGTCGACAGCGAGCAATCGGTCAAGAATCGTCGGAGGTGAGCGATCGATCGAGGATCGTCGGCGGTGATCGATCGATTAAAGATCGCCGGCGGCGATCTATCAACCCAAGATCATCGGTCGTTGAAGAATCGTCGGCGGCGATTGATCGATCGAGGATCGTTGGCGGCGAGCGACCGGTCAAGGATCTTTGGCGGCAGGCATTTGATCGAGGATCATGGGCGACGATCGATCGATAGAAGATTGTCGATGACGATCAATCGATCGAGGATAGTCGGCGGCGAGCAATGGATCAATGATCCTCGGAGGCGATTCATAGATCGAGGATCGTCGGCGGCGATTGATCGACGATCATCAGTGGCGATCGATCGATCGCGGATCGTCGACGGCGATCGATTGATCGAGGATTGTCGGCGACGATCGATCAATCGAGGATTGTCGACGGTGAGCAATCGATCGGGGATCGTCGGCAGCAAGCGATCGATCGAGGATCGTCGGCGGCGAGCGATGGATCAAGGATTGTCGGCGGCGAGCGATCAATGGAGGATCGTGGGCGGCGATCGATCGATCAAGGGTCATTGGCGGCGATTGATTGATAGAGGATCGTGGGCAAAGATCGATCGTTTGAGGATCGTGGGCGGTGATCGATCGTTCGCATATTGTTGGCGGCGATCAATCGTTTGAAGATCGTCGGCAGCGAACGATCAATCGAGGATCATCGGCAGAGAACGATATATCGAGGATCGTCGACCGCGATCGATCAACCGAGGATCGTCGGCGAAGATCAATCGGTCGAGGATCGTCGGCTGCGTTTGATGGATTGAGGATCGTCACCGCGATTGATGGATCAAGGATCGTCGACGGCAATCGATCAATCGAGGATTGTCGGCGGCGATCGATCAATCAAGGATCCTCGGCAGGGAACGAGTGATCGAAGATCGTCGTCGGCGGCGATCGATTATTTAAGGATTGTCGGCAGCGAGTGATTGATCGAAGATAGTCGGCGACGAGCGATGGATCAAGGATCATCGAAGGCGATAGATAGATCGAGGATCGTCAGCTGCGATTGATCGACGATCGTCAATGGTGATTGATCGATCGATCGAGGATCGTCGACGGCGAACGATTGATCAAGGATCGTCGCTGGCGATCGATCGATCGAGGATTGTCGACGGCGAGTGATCGATCGGGGATCGTCAACGGCGAGCGATCGATCGATATCGACGACGGGGATTGATCGGCCTAGAATCGTCAGTCGTCGGATAACCGTCGGCGACGATCGAGCGATCGAGGATCGTCAGCGGCGATCGATCGATCAAGAATTGTTGGGGGCAGTTGATCGATGGAGGATTGTCGAGGGGATCCAACGATTGAGGATCGTTGGGGTGATCCATCAATCGAGGATGGTCGGCGATGAACGATTGATTGAGGATGGTCGACAACAATTAAATGATCAAAGTTCGTCGACGACGATTGATTGATCGAGGATCGTCAGCAGCGAGCAATGGATCGAGGATCGTCGGCGAAGATCGATCGATCGACAATCGTTGTAGCGATCGCTTGATTGAGGATCGTTGTCGATCAATCGATAAAAGATCGTCGGTGGCAATCAATCGATCAAGGATCGTCAGCGGCGATCGATCGATTGATAACCGTCAGCGGAGATCGATCGATCAAGGATCGTCAACAACCAGTGATCAATCAAGGATCATCGCCAAAGATCGATCGATCGAGGATCGTTAGCAGCATTTGCTCGATTGAGGATTGTCAGCGATCGATCGATCGAGGATCGTTAGCCGCGAGCGATCAATCGAGGATCGTAGCCGGAGATCGATCGATCAAGGATCGTCGGTGGCAATCACTCGATCGAGGATCGTCTGCGATCGATCGATCGTGGATCGTCTGCGGCGATCGATAGATCGATGATCATCGCCGGAGATGGATCGATTGAGGATCGTCGGCGGCGATCGATCAATCGATGATCGTCGGCGGCGATCGATTGATCGAGGATCATCGGCAGCCACCGCTCGATCGAGGATCGTCGGCGGCGAGCGATCGATCGAGGATTGACGACGAAAAGCGATCGATCGAGGATCGTCAGCAACAAGCAATCTATAGAGGATCGTCAACGGCGAGCGACCGATTGAGGATCCTCGACGGCAATCGATCGACCGAGGATCATCGATGTCGAGTGATCGATTGAGGATCGTCAACAGCGATCAATCGATCAAAGATCGTCGGCGGCGATCGATCGATGGAGGATCGTTGGCAGAGATCGCTCGATCGAGGATCGTCGACGTTTGATCGATCGAAGGTTGTCGGCGGCGATTGGTCGATCGAGGATCGTCGCCGGCGATTGATCGATCAAGGATCATCCGCGGAGATCAATCGATCGAGGAACGTCAAGGGCCATCGATCGATCGAGGATCGTCGACGGGGATCGAACAATCGAGGTGTCATGCATGAGAGGCAAGCAAGCGAACATGCATCACAACCAGCAAAGTCATGCATACGAACATATATGCAAACGGACATAAATATGGAATGCCAAAAAGTATATACACCATGAGAAGGAATAAAAATGAAAATGACCCAAAGAGAGAAGGGGGAAGAATACTCCCCTAGAGTGAAGTGGAATGAGAGAAAGGGAACAATACTCCCGTAGAATAAAGTGGACCCAATAATTGATGCTAAGCCAAGAGGTAGCCACTAGGCTCTCTGGTATTTACCATATTCTCTACAAGAGTTATCTCGTTACGATAGCAAAGCAAGAAATATTCCAACCGGAATAAGGGAGAATCCAAATCCGATCAAAAATACACTTCTTTCAAGCCAACCGAAATACAAACAAGACACACACACACAACCAAACTGTCAAGCTGCCGGAGAAAGGCACAGCAAGGTCCATATGTGCTCCCTCGCGATCTCCAATCTCACACTTCCACCAAATGACAAACTTGGACGGAAACCTTCCGGACGTGGCTTTAGGCCGTGTGGATTAAAAACGAGGGCAGAAAAACAAGGAGAATAGTCTTACTCTATCTAGCCTCTACAGCTAGCTAGCAAGGAGAAGAAAAACACACGGGCAATCGGTGTGAGTGAGCAAAAGAGAAGCTCAGCCGATAAGAGAAAATTCTTGTCCAAAAGCTAAATTCTCAAAGTCTGAGAATTAGGCTAAGTAGGAGCTACGCTAGGCCTAAGAAAAATTAGCCTACGTCCACTCTACTTTACATGCATGAAACTACTTAAGATGCTGGCCAATAGGCGGCCAACATCGTCTGCCGTACGCCTGACAAAATCCACCGTCCGAGGATAAAAACCCTCCCTAACTACATGTATGCGCGAACCTACATGGGTTCGGGACTTAAAAGAATAAAAGGTATCGAAGCGTCACCGATACTACCGGAAATCGCGATTCGGCGCCAAACAATACCGCGCGTCGATACTCCCAAAATTGCGCGCATACGCACGAAACAATACATGTCGCACGAAATGAAACATATCGCCCGGAATATTCCCGGAAATTGCGCCGCGTCGATACTCCAAAATCGTGTACCTTGAAACGAAAAAAACAAAACGTGCACACGAAATTAGTATGTATTTAATTGTACGTGAACACAAATCACGTTCACATTATAAACAAATGAATTGACGAAAACTCGCACGTGCGAACGCAAAAATCAAACGTGCGTGCATCAAATCGCGCGTGCATGCATAAAATCGCGCGTGCGTGCGAAATTCCGTGCGTGCGTGCAAAATACCGCACATTCGTGCAAAATACCGTGCTTGCGTGAGAAATACCGCGCGCGCGTGAGAAATACCGCATGTGCATGAGAAATTCCGCGCGTGCATTCATAATATCGCGCGTGCGTGCATTACATCTTGCGCACGCACCCAATATCGCGCGTGCCGGTATGATATCGTGCGAGCGAGTAATCGACACGATGCGGCATGACAGTTGTCGTGCATGAGAGGCAAGCAAGCGAACATGCATCACAACAAGCAAATCATGCATACGAACATATATGCAAACGGACATAAATATGGAATGCCAAAAAATATATACACCATGAGAAGGAATACAAATGGAAATGACCCAGAGAGAGAAGGGGAAGAATACTCCCCTAGAGTGAAGTGGACCCAATAATTCCCCCTCCCAGCTCCTTAGCTTGTAGAGGAGCTAGTCAACGCAGCTAAGGACTTGGAACAGATATGGAGGCAGCAATGGTCATCTGTGGTGAAAGACAATGGAGGAGAGAGACACTCCATGTGGAACCTTTGATCACCAACTGTACATGTATAAACCCTCTACAAACTCAACATCCCGATAGTATCGCTATCCACCACATGGAGAATGTGTGGGGAGACCTTGGTGTCGATGGTATTCAAGAGATGATGCGAGTCAATGAGAAAACTGAGCTCACTGAAACTATCTCGTAATGGTGGGGTGCGTGGAATGATCTTTTCTACGAAAAGAGAGTCGTAATTGTCTTCCCTAAGTTCGATACTGGAAAATGCAAGGAGAGCGGAAGCCAAATGTGCCATAGTGGGCAACGACTTGCGAGTAGAGACAAGAAGGAGGCAAATTTTACGTCCCGGAAAATTAGAGGGGCGGTAAGAGAAGGTTTGATCATGCATATCTACTCCCCCACCGATTTGGAAGATAACATCCTGTCCCACTAAGCATTTGTAGTTGTTGCATTTGGTGACCAATGCTTGGACAGAAACTACCACGGACTCACTCTCGATTCCGTTTTGGAATCGAAAGATGAGCGGGTCCTTGGTGATTCCAAGCACCGGCTCCGTGGTACCGGCCGAAGTGAGAAGCCGAGTAGTCGTGGTTTGAAGCTTGTCTGCGGTCAGACCAAGCTTGAGCGCGAATCCGGATCCGAGGATCACGGGTTTGGCTCCAGTGTCCATGAGAGGTAGAGATGGAGCAACACCATTAACGGAGAAGGACTTTCGAGCATTGTCCAAGAAACTCATGTGAGGATCAAGGTCACGGCGCTCATCCGCGGTAACCGGTTGAATAAATGAAAGACTACGGTTCAGCAACAACGCCTTCAAAGCGGCGGCTGCAGCGAAAACTCATCAACCACGGGAGAGGCTTTGGGAACCTCATTAGCAAAGGGAGAGAGCCTGGGGGCTTCATCAATCATGGCAAAAAAGAATACTTAGTCGTTCTTTGACTCGGTGTGCATCATGTATGGTACTATCCAAAATGGTGAGAGCTTCAACCAATATGAAAGAAGATGTGTCTTGTAGAGGAGAGAGAGATACTTTCTCAAAAGAAAGTAGAATACGCGAATTCTGTAATTTACCGTCCCGATTGTGATCAGGCGAGCCCTTATCAAAACTAGCTGCTCATTGTTGGACAGTAGAATCTCGGAGGATTCGGCCGGCCAACGATGGCATGTGGACGACTGTCCTTGCCATCCCCGTGAACTGGGTTTCATTTCGTTCATGAAGGCGGCAAATTGTTCCTTCATCATGGCGGCCATCATGAATTGTAACTCGGCCTTTTCCCTCTCTCTGCGAGAGATCTTAGGAGGAGGCGCCTCTTTCTCTGTCTCGGTAGGAGGAGTGACCGGCTTGGCACAACGTGTAGGAATTCCACCGTTCTGAATTTGATTCTGATATGAGAAATTAGGGTCTTTAACATGGCAACGGTGGACATCATGTCCCTTCTGGTTGCAATGGGTGCATGTGGCTAACTTATCCGGGCACATGCGAGCATCGTGCCCCGTGTTTCCACATCGGAAACACAATCAGTCCCCGGAATTAAATGGCATATTTCCCATTGCCAACGTCTTTGGAGGCCTATTAGAAGGCCTCGGGTTCCTCGGAGGTGGTGGGGATTGGTCAAATTGGTTTCCTAAAGAATTGTCGGCACCAATCAAGGGATCGAGTATCGTTGGTGGCGATCGATCGATCAAGGATCGTCGACGACGATCGATCTTTACAAGATCGTCGGCTGAAATCGATCGATCGAGGATCGTCGAAGGCGATCGATCGAATAAGGGTCGTCCACGGAGATCAATCAATCGAGGATCGTCGGCAGCTAAAGTGATCGATCGCTCGAGGATCGTCGGCGGCACCGGCGATCGTGGATCGTCGGCGGCAATCAATCAGTAGAGGATGGTCCGCGGCAATCGGTTGTTCGAGGATCGTCACGGCGATCTATCGATTAAGGATTGTCAGCAGAGATCGATAGATCGAGGATTGTCGGCGGCGACCAACAGATTGAGGATCGTCAGGAGCGATCGATAGATCGAGGATCGTCGGCGGCGACCGATCGAACGAGGATCGTCAGCACCGATTGATCCATCGAGGATTGTCAGCGGCGACCGATCGATCGAGGATCGACGGCGCCGATTGATCAATCGAGGGTTGTCAACTGCGATCGATCTATTGAGTATCGTCGGTTGGGATCGATCCATCAAGGATCGTCGGCGGCTGCAACGATCGATCGCTCGAGGATCGTCGGCGGCAATCGATCAATCAAGAATCGTCAGCGGCGATCAATCGATCGAGGATCCTCAGCGGCGATTGATCGATCGAGGATCGTCGGCGGCTACCGATCGAACGAGGATCGTTGGCAGTGATTGATCGATCAAGGATCATCGGCAACAACCGATCGGTTGAGTATTGTCAAGGACGATCGATCGATCGAGGATCATCGGCGTCGATCGATCAATTGAGGATCGTCAGCCGCCTTCGATTGCTCAAGGATCATCGGCAGCGATCGATCGATTGAGGATCGTCGGCGGCGATCGATCGAGGATCGTCAGCGGCGACCGATCGTTCGAGGGTCGTCGGCAGCGACCGATCAATCGAGGAACGTCGGGTGCGATGGATTGATCGAGGATCGTTCACGGCAGTCAATCGATCGAGGATCTTCTACGACAATTGATCAATCTTTGGCGGTGATCGATCAATTGAGGATCGTGTGTGGCGATCAATTAATTGAGGATTTGACGGGGACGATCAATCGATCAAAGATTGTCAACGGAAATTGATCGATCGAGGATCGACGACGGCGATCGATCAACACAAGATCGTCGGTTGACTGAGAATTGTCGGCGGAGATCGATTGATCGAGGATCGTCAGCGGCAAGTGATAGATCAAGGATAGTTGGCGACGATCGATCTAGGATTGTTAGCGGCGATCGATCTATGAAGGATCCTCAACAGCAATTGCTCGATCGTGGATCGTCGGCGATCGCTCGGTCGAGGATCGCGGTGAGCGATCGATCGAGGATTGACGATGACATGATGATGGAGGATTGGGGATCGTCAGTGACGAGCGATCTATAAAGGATTGTCAACGGCGCGCGATGGATAGAGGATCGACGGCTAGAATCGATCGATCAAAAATCTTCGGCGGCGAGCAATAAATTGATGGAGGCAATCGATCGATCGAGGGTCGTCGGTGGGGATTTATCGATCGAGGATCGTCGGCGGCGAGTGATCGATAGAGGATTGACGACGGTTAGAGATCGATCGAGGATCGTCGACGGCGAGCGATCTATTGAGGATTGTCTGCGGCGATCTATCGATCAAGGATCGTCGGCGGCGATCGATTAATAGAGGATCGTCGGTGGCAATCGATTGTTCAAGGATCATCAACGGCGATCGATCGATCGGGGAAGATCGTCGGCAACGATCGATCGATCGCGGATCGTCAGCGGCAATCAATTAATCAAGAATCGTTGGCAGCGAACGATCAATCGAGGATTGTCCGTAACGAACGATTGATCAAGGATCGTCGGCGGCGACCGATCGATCGAGGATCTTTCGCGGCGAACAATCGATCAAGGATCATCGGCAGCGATCGATCGATCGAGTATTGTCGGCGGCGATCGATCGATCGAGGATCGTCGGCGGCGATCAATCAATCGAGGATCGTCGGCGGCGATTGATCTATCAAGGATAGTCAGCAGGGAACAATCGATCGAGGATTGTCGGCGGCTACGATGATCGATCGATTGAGATTGTCGGCGGCTGCGGTGATCGATCGATCGAGGATCGTCGGCAGCGATCGATCGATCGATTATCATCGACAGCGATCGAACGATCGAGGATCGTCGGCGGCGATTGATTGATCGAGGATTGTCGGCGACGACTTATCAATCGATGATCGTAAGCGGCGATCGATTGATCAAGGATCATTGGCAAAGATCAATCGATCGAGGATTGTCGGCGCCGAACGGTCGATCGAGGATTGTTGACGGTGATTGATCGATCGAGGATCGTCAGCGGCCTTTAATTGATCAAGGATCTTCGGCGATCGATCGATCGATCGAGGATTGTCGGCGGAGATCGATCCACGATCGTCGGCGGCGATCGATCGAGGGTCATCGGCGACGAGCGATTGATCGAGGGTCGTCGACGGCGAGCAATCGATCGAGGGTAGTCGACGACGAGCGATCGATCGAGGTCCATCGGTGGCGATGGATCGATTGAGGATCGTCAACGGCGATCAATCGATCGAGGATCGTCTACGGCGATCGATTGATCGAGGATCGTCGGCGGCGATCGATCAATTGAGGATCGTCGGCGGCGATCGATCAATCGAGGATGGTCGGCGACGATCGATCGATGAAGGATAGTCGGCAGAGATCGATCAATGGAGGATCATCGGCGGCAGCGACGATCGATTCATTGAGATCGTCGGCGAGTGCGGTTATCGATTAATGAAGGATCGTCGATGGCGATCGATTGATCGGTTATCATCGGCGGTGATCGAACGATCAAAGATAGTTGGCGGCGATCGATCGATCGAGGATTCTAGGCCGCGACTGATCGATTGAGGATCATCGGCGGCGATCGATCGATCGAGGATCATCGGCTGAGAACAACCGATCGAGGATCGTCGGCGCCGAACGATCGATCAAGGATCGTCAACGGCGATTAATCAATCGAGGATCGTTATCGGTGTTCGATTGATCAAGGATTGTCGGCAGTAATTGATCGATCGAGGAGTGTTGGCGGCGATTGATCGAGGATCGTCAGCAGCGATCGATCGAGGGTCTTTGGCGACGAGCGATCGATAGAGGGTCGTCGGCGGCGAGCGATTGATCGAGGGTCGTCGGCGTCGAGCGATCGATCGAGGAACGTCGGTGACGATGGATTAATCAAGGATCGTCCAAGACGATCAATCGATCGAGGATCGTCTACGAGGATCGATAGATCCATGATCTTCAGCGGTGATCGATTGATTGAGGATCTTTGGCGGCGATCGATCAATCGAGGATCGTAGACGATGATCAATTGATTGAGGAACGGCGGCGGCGATCAATTGATTAAGGATTTTTTGCGAAAATTTATCGATCGAGGATCAATGGCGGCGATCAATTGACCCAAAATCGCCGGTCGTCTGAGAATTGTCGGCAGGGATCCATCAATCGAGATTCTTTGGCGGCAATTGATAAATCGAAGATCGTTGACGACAATTGATTGATCGAGGATCGTCGGCGGCGATTGATCATGGATTGTTTGCGGCGATAGATCGATCTAAGATCGTCAGCGGCGATCGATTGATCGAGGATCATCGCTGTCAATCAATCGATGGAAGATTGTAGGTAGCAATCGCTCGATCGAGGATCGTCGTCGATCGCTCGATCGAGGATTGACGACGGCGACCGATCGATTGAGGATCGTCAACGTCGAGCGATCTTTGGAGGATCTTCGGTTGCGAGCGATCGATAGAGGATCCTCGGCAGTGATTGATTTACCTAGTATCATCGATAGCGAGTAATCGATCGAGGATCATTGGCGGCTTTCGATCAATAGTGGCGATGGATCGATTGAGGATCGACGACGACGATTGATCGATCGAGGATCTTCGACGGCGAGCGATCTATCGATGGAGGCACTCGATCGATCAAAGGTCGTCGGCGGCGATTGATCAATCAAGGATCGACGGCGACGAGCGATCGATCGAGGATTGACGACGGTGAGTGATTGATCGAGGATCGTCGGCGACGGGCGATCTATTGAGGATTGTCAGCGTCGATCAATTGATCAAGGATCGTATGCGACGATCAATCAATCAAAAATCGTCGGCGGCGATCGATCGATAGAGCATCGTCGGCGGCGATCGATTGCTCAAGGAACGTCGGCGGCGATCAATCGATCAATCGGGGATCATCAGAGACGATCGATCAATCGAGGATCGTCGGCACCGATCAATCGATCGGGTATCGTTGGCGGCGATCGATCGATCGAGGATCGTCAACAGCGAACGATCAAACGCAGATCGTCAGCGGCAGTCAATCGATCAAACATCGTCGGCGGCGAACGAACGATAGAGGATCATTGGCAGTGATCGATTGATCGAGGATCGTCAACGTCGATTCATTGATCGAGGATGGTCGGCAGCAAGCGATCGATCGAGGATCGGCGGCGGCGAGAGATCTATTGAGGATTGTTTGTGCCGATCGATCAAACGAAGATCGTTTGCGGCAATCTTTGATGAAAGAACGTTGGCGGCGATCGATCGATAGAGGATCGTTGGCGGCGACCAATTATTTATAGAACGTCGACAACAATCGATCGATCAATGATCATCGAGGCCGATCGATTGATCGAGGATCGTCGGCAATAATCGATCAATCGGAGGATCGTCGGCGGCGATCGATCGATCGAGGAACGTCGACGACGATCGATTGATCGAGGATCGTCGGCAACAATCGATCGATCGAGGATCGTCAGCGGCGATCGATCGATCGAGGAACGTCGGCGACGATCGATTGATCGAGGATCGTTGGCGGCGATCAATCAATCGAGGATCGTCGGCAGCGAATGATCGATCGAGGATCGTCAACGGCAGTCAATCGATCGAGGATCATCGACGGCGAACGATTGATCGAGGATCATCGGCGGCGATCGATTGATCGAGGGTCGTCGCCGTCGATTGATCGATCTAGGATCGTCGGCGGCGACAAATGATTGTGGATCATCGGCGGCGACCGATCAAACGAGAATCGTCCGCAGCGATCGATCCATCAAGGATCATCGGCAGCAACGAATCGGTCGAGGATCGTCTGCGATGATTGATCGATCAAGGATCATCGGCGGCGACCGATCGGTAAAGGTTCGTCGAGGACGATCGATCCATCGAGGATTATCGGCAGAGAACGATCGATCGAGGATTGTCGGCAGCGATCGATCGATCGATGATCGTCGACAACGATCGATCGAGGATCGTCGGCAACGATCGATTGATCGAGGATCGTTCGCAGCGAGCGATCGATCGAGGAACTTTGGCAGCGATAGATTGATCGAGGATCGTTCACGGCAGTCAATCGATCGAGGATCGTCTACGGCGGTTGATCGATCTAGGATCGTCGGCGATGATCGATCGATTGAGGATCTATGGCGGTGATAGATCAATCGAGGATTGTGGGCGGCGATCGATTGATTGAGGATCGACGGCGGCGATCAATTGATCAAAGATTGTTCGCGGAAATTGATCAATTGAGGATCGACGGTGACGATCGATCAACCCAAAATCGTGGGTCGACTGAGATTTGTCGGCGGCTATCGATCGATCGAGGATCATCAGCGGCAAGCGATTACATCAAGGATCGTTAACGGCGATTGATCGATCAAGGATCGGTGGCGACGAGAGATCTATAGAGGATTGTTTGCGCCAATCGATCAAACGAAGATCGTCTGCAGCGATCTTTGATGAAGGAACGTTGGCAGCAATCGATCGATAAAGGATCGTCGACGGCGAACGATTATTTAGCGAACATCGACGACAATGGATCGATCAATGATCATCGACGCCGATCGATTGATCGTGGATCGTCGGCAACAAACGATCGATCGAGGATCGTCGACGGCGATCGATCGATCGAGGATCGTCGGCAGCGAATGATCGATCTAGGATCGTCAACGACACTCAATCGATTGAGGATCATCGACAACGAACGATCGATCGAGGATCATCGGCGGCGATCGATTGATCGAGGATCGTCGGCGTCGATTGGTCGATCTAGGATCGTCGACTTCGACCAACGATTGAGGATCGTCGGCGGCGACCGATCGATCGAGAATCGTAGGCGGCGACTCGTCAATCGAGAATCGTTAGTCGAATGATCGATCGAGGATCTTCGGCGGCGAACGATCGATCTAAGATCATCGGCAGCGATCGATCTAGGATCATCGGCAGCGATCGATCGATCAAGTATCGTTGACGGCGATCGATTGATCGAAGATCGTCAGCGGCGATCAATTAATCGAGGATCGTCGGCGGCAATCAATCGATTGAGGATAGTCGGAAGCAATCGATCGATCGAGGGCCATCCACGGAGATCGATCAATCAAAGATCATCAACGGCAAACGATCTATTAAATATCGTCGGCAACGATCGATCGATCAAGGATCGTTGGCGGCTGCAGCGATTGATCGCTCGAGGATCGTCGGCGGCTGCAGCAATTGATTAATCGAGGATCGTCGGCGGCAACGACGATCGTGGATTGTCGCCGGCGATCGATCAATCAAAAATCGTTGGCGGCGATGAATCGATCGAGGATCGTCAGCGGCGATCGATCGATCAAGGATCGTCAGCGACGACCGATCGAACGAGGATCGTCGGCAGCGATCGATCCATCAAGGATCATCGGCGGCGACAGATCGGTCGAGGATCGTCGGGGACGATCGATCGAGCGAGGATCGTCGGCAAAGATTGATCGATCAAGGATCATCAGCGGCGACCGATCGGTAAAGGATAGTCGGGGACGATCGATCAATCGAGGATTATCGGCAGAGAACGATCGATCGAGGATTGTCGGCGCCGATCGACCAATTGAGGATCGTCAGCAGCGTTCGATTGATCAAAAATCATCGACAGTGATCGATCAATTGATGATCGTCCACAACGATCGATCGAGGATCGTCGGCGACGATCAATCGATCGAGGATCGTCTACGGCGATTGATCGATCTAGGATCGTCGGCGATGATCGATCGATTGAGGATCTATGGCGGTGATAGATCGATCGAGGATCGTGGGCAGCGATCGATCGATTGAGGATTGACGGCGGCGATCAGTTGATCAAAGGTTGTTCGCGGAAATTGATCAATCGAGGATCGACGGCGGCGATCGATCAACCCAGGATCGTGGGTCGACTGAGAAATGTCGGCGGCGAACGATCGAACGAGGATCGTCAGCGGCAAGCGATCTATCAAAGATCATTAGCGACGATTGATCGATCAAGGATTGTTAGAGGTGATGGATCGATGGAGGATCCTCGGCAACAATTGCTTGAACGTGGATCGTCGGCGATCGCCCGATCGAGGATCGGCGGGAAGCGATCGATCGAGGATCGTCAACGACGAGCGATCTATAAAAGATCGTCAGGGCAAGCGATTGATAGAGGATCGTCGGCGGCAATCTATTGACCAAGTATCGTCGAAGGCGAGCGAATGATCAACGATCGTCGACGGCGATCGATCGATCGATTATTATCGGCGGCGATTAAACGATCGACGATCGTCAGCGGCAATAGATTGATCAAAGATTTTCGGCGGCGACTGATTGATCGAGGATCATCGGCGTCGAACGATCGGTCGAGGATAGTCGACGACGATCGATCGATCAAGGATGGTCAACGATGTTCGATTGATCAAGGATCGTCGGCAGCAATCGATCGATTGAGGATCGTCCGCAGAAATCGATCAAAGATCGTCGGCGGCGATCGATCGAGGGTCGTCGGCGACGAGCGATCGATCGAGGGTTGTCGTCGGCGAGGGATCGACCGAGGGTCGTCGGCAGCGAGCGATCGATCGAGGAATGTCGGTGGCGATGGATCGATTGAGCATCGTGAATGGTGATCAATCCATCGAGGATCGTCTGCGGCAATCGATCCATCGAGGATCGTCGCGGCGATCGATCAATCAAGGATCGTCGGCGGCGATCGATTGATCAAGGATAATCGACGGGGATTGATCGATTGAGGATCGTCGACGGCGGCGACGATCGAACGATCGAGATCGTCGGCGGCGATCGATCGATGAAGTCGTTGGCGGCGATCGATCGAGGATCATCGGCGGAGAACAAGCGATAGAGGATCGTCGGCGCCGAACGATCGATCGAGGATTGTCGGTGGCGATCGATCGATCGAGGATCGTCGGCAGCGATCGACTGATCAAGGATAGTCGACCGAGGTCGATCGATCTAGGATCGTCGGCGGCGATCAATCGAGGATCGTTGGCGACGATGGATCAAGGGTCGTCGGCGACAAGCAATCGATCAAGGGTCGTCAGCGACAAGCGATTGATCGAGGGTTGTCGGCGGCGAGCGATCGATCGAGGATGTCGATGGAGATGGATCGATCAAGGATCGTTGACGACGATCAATTGATCGAGGATCGTCTGCGGGGATCGATCGATCTAGGATCATTGGCGATGATCGATCGATTGAGGGTCTTTGGCGGGGATCGATCAATCGAGGATCGTAGGCGACGATCGATTGATTAAGGAACGGCAGCGGCGATCAATCGACCCAGGATCGTCCGTCGTTTGAGAATTGTTGGCAGGGATCCATCAATCGAGGATCTTCGGCAGTAAGCGATCGGTTGAGGATCGTCGGCGACGATTGATCGATCGAGAATCGTCGGCGGCGATCGATCAAGGATCCTCTGCGGCGATCGATCGATCGAGGATCTGTGCGGCAATCTATCGATAGAAGATTATCGGCGGCGATCCAACAATCGAGGATCATCGGCGTCGATCGATCGATGGAAGATTGTCGGTAGTAATCGCTCGATCGAGGATTGTCGACGATTCCTCGATCGAGGATTGACGACGGATTGAGGATCGTCAACGACGAGCGATCTATAGAGTATCTTCGGTTGCGAGCGATCAATAGAGGATCGTCGGCGGCAATTGATTGACCGAGTATCGTCGATAGCGAGCGATCGATCGTGGATCATTGGCGGCTTTTGATCGATAGCGGCGATCGATCGATTGAGGATCGACGGCGACGATCGATCGATCGAGGATATTCGGCGACGAGCGATCAATCGATGGAGGCAATCACTTGATCGACGGTCGTCAGCGGCGATTGATCGGTCGAGGATCATCAACGCCGATCAATTGATCGAGGATTGTCTGCGACGATCTATCGATCGAAAATCGTCGGCGGCGATTGATCAGTAGAGGATCGTCGGCGGCGATCGATTGTTCAAGGAACATCGGCGGCGATCGATCAATCGGGGATCATCGGCGACGATTGATCGATAGAGGATCGTCGGTAGCGATCAATCAATCGAATATCATCGGTGGCGATCAATTGATCAAGGATCGTCAACGGCGAACGATCGATCGAGGATTGTCAGCGGCAGTTAATTGATCGAAGAACGTCGACGGCAAACGACTGATCGAGGATCATCGGCGGCGAACGTTCGATCGAAGATCATCAGCGGATCGTCGACGTCGATACATCGATCGAGGAACGTCGGCGGCAAGTGATCGATCTATGAACGTCAGCGACGACCGATCGATCGAGGATCGTCAACGGCGATGGATCGATTGAGGATCGTCGGCGACTACCGATCGATCGAGGATCATGGGCGGCGACCGATCAATCTAGAATCATTACCGGCGAACGATCGATCAAAGATCTTCAAAAGCAATTGATCGATTGAGTATTGTCGACGGCGACAGATTGATCGAAGATCGTCGGCTGCGATCAATTGATCGAGGATCGTCGACGGCGATCAATTGATCGAGGATAGTCGAGGACGATCGATCAATTGAGGATCGTCGCAGCGATCGATCGATCAAGGATAGTCGACGGGGATTGATCGATCGAGGATCGTCGACGTGAGCGACGATCGATCGATTGAGGTCGTCGGCGGCTGCGATGATTGAGCGATCGAGGATCGTCGGCAGCGATCGATCGATCGAATATCATTGACAGCGATCGAACAATCGAGGATCGTTGGTGTCGTCGGCGATCGATTGATCAAAGGTCGTCAGCGGCGATCGATCGATTGAGGATCGTCGGGGGTGATCAATCGATCGATGATCATCGGCGGCGATCGCTCGATCGAGGATCGTCGACAGTGACTGATCGATCGAGGATTATTAGCGGCAATCGATTGGTCGAGGATTGTCGGCGGTGACCGATCGCTTGAGGATCGTAAACGGCGATAGATCTATCGTGGATCGTCGGAGGCGACCGATCGATCGTGGATCGTCGACGGCGAGTGATCAATCGAGGATCATCAACGACGAACAATCAATCGAGGATCTTTGGCGAAAAACGATCGATTAAGGATCATCGACAGCGATCGATCGATCGATGATCGTCGGCAGCGATCGATCGATCGATGATCATTGGCAACGATCAATTGATCGAGGATCGTCGGCGGCGATCAATGGATCGATGATAGTCAAAGGCGATCGATCAATCAAGAATCGTTGGCCGCGATCAATCGGTCAAGTATAGTCTGCGGGGATTAATCGATCGAGAATCGTCAACGTCGGCGACGATCGATCAATTGAGGTCATCAATGGTTGCGGTGATCGATCATTCGAGGATCGTCTGCGGCGATCGATCGATTGAGGATCGTCGACGACAATCGATCGATCGATGATCATTAGCGGCGATTGATCAATCGAGGATTGTCAGCGTCCATTAATCGGTCGAGAATCGTCGGCAACGACCGATCAATCGAGGATCGTCGGCGGCGATCGATCGATCGAGGATTGTCAACGGCGACTGATCGCTTGATGTTCGTCGACGACGATAGATCGATTGTGGATCGTCGACGATCGATCAAACGATGATCTTTGGCGGCGAACGATCGATCAAAGATTATCTGCAGCGGTCTACGGATCGATAATCGGCGACAGCGATTGATTGATCAAGAATCGTCGGTAGCGATCGATTGATCGATGATCGTCAAAGGCGATCAATCGATCGACGATAGTCGGGCACGATCGATCAATAAAGGATCATCGGCGGCAACCGATCGATTGAGGATCGTCGACAACGATCGATCATTCGAGAATCGTCGACGGCAATCAATCCATCGAGGATCGTCGGTGGCAGCCGATCGATCAAGGATGGTTGGCGGCGATCAATTGATCGAAAAATCGTCGACGGCGATCGAAAGATCGAGGATCGTTGGCGGCGATTGATCGATCGAGGATCGTCGACGGCGAACGATCAATCGAGGATTGTTAGTAGCGATTGATCAATCAAGTCTATCGATCCGGGATCGTTGGCGGCGATGGTTCGATCGAGGATCATCAACAACAATCGTTCAATCGAGGATCTTCGGCGGCGAAGGATCGATCGAGGATCGTCTACGGCTATCGATCGATCTAGGATTGTCGATGACAATCAATTTATCGAGGGTTGTCACGGCAATCGATCGATCGAGGATAGTCGGCGGCGGACGATGGATCGAGGATCATCGACGGCGAACGATAGATCGAGGATCGTCGGCAACAAACGATCGATCGAAGATCTTCGACGGCAAACGATTGATTGAAGATCGTCAACGGCGATTGATTGTTCGAGGATTGTCGACGTCGATCAATCGATCGAGTCTCTTCGGCAGGGATCGATTGTTCGAGGATCGTCGCATGACCATTTAAATCGAGGATCGTCGACGACGACCAATTGATCGAGCATCGTTGGCGGCGATCGATCGATCAAGGATCGTCAGTGGCAATCGATCAATCGTGGATCATTGATGGTAAAGGATCGATCGAGGATCGTCGACAGCGAACGGACGGATCGAGGATTGTCGGCGGCGATTGATCGATCGATGCTCGTCAGCAGCGAACGGATCGATCGTGGATCGTCGGCGGCGAACGGATCGATCAAGGATTGTCGGCGGCGATTGATCGAGGCTCGTCGGCGGCGATCGGTCGATCGAGGATCGTCGGCGGCGATCGATTGATCGAGGATTGTCGATGGCGATTGATCGATCGAGGATCACCGGTGGTGATCAATCGATCGAGGATCGTCGACGGCAATCGATCAATCGAGGATCGTCGGTGGCGATTGATCGATCGAGGATTGTCGGCGGCAATCAATCGATCGAGGATCGTCGACGGATAGATCGATCGGCGGCGGCGGCGATATAGTATCGCCGATCGAGGATCGAGGTTCAAAATTGGGGAAATACAGCACGGAAAAGACAAAAAAAGACAAATCATATAAACAACAACAAATAAAAGACAATAAACAAATGACAAAATGCAAAAAAAAAGCTTAAATATACAAGAGATAAAATACATAAAAGACAACATACATAGTATAACATAGATAGGACAATATAGAGAGGACAAAAAACATAAAAAACAACCTAAAAGAAAAATGCACAAAAGACAAAACACGTAACCGATAATAAACAACAAAAGAGTCTTCATAAAAAACATACATAATGACAAAATACAGAAAAGACATTACACAAAAGGCAAACTGCAGAATACAAAATACAGAAAAAAACAACAAAAAAAAAGACACAACAAAACACAAATGACAAAATATAGACAAAAGACATACAAGAAGGAATACATAAATGAAAAAATATATGAAAGGGAGGGAGAGGTAGAGTGGTAGAGGTTAAGGAGGCTTGTGCTCCAACTCTGTGGTGAGGTACAAGGGTGAACCATCTGACACACAAAATATAAAATGCATTAAAGACAAAAAGTACATAAAAGACAAAGTATAAAAAAGAAAAATGCATAAAAGACAAAAAAATGAATGGCAAAATATACAAAAGCCAAAATAAAGAAAAGACAGAATATATAATTGATAACCATTAAAAACCCTAAAAAGACATCGACAAATTACATAAAAGAAAACAACAAAATACAAGAAATACAAAATAGTTTGCACAAATTAAAGCAAAAACAGAATTCAAAGAGCACAAAATACATAAAAGTATTATTATTTTGGGAATTATACTACTGTATCAGTATAAGTATTATTATATCTGAAATTATAATTATTGTTACTAGTAATATTATGACTGAAATTATTCTTAGTATTATTACTACTGAAATTAGTATTACTAGTATTATTATCACTCAATTATTACAACGAGCATTATTATTACTCAAAATAGTGTTACTAGTATTAATATTAAAGTCT
>JBBHKE010002505.1:0-67203 GCA_037447655.1 Zygnema cylindricum | reverse complement strand
CTAGAAATAATAATAACTTAGTAATAATAATTTCAGTCATGTAATACTAGTAACAATAATTTTAGTCATACTAATACTAGTAACACTATTTTGAGTAATAATAATGCTCGTTGTAATAATTGAGTGATAATAATACTAGTAATACTAATTTCAGTAGTAATAATACTAAGAATAATTTCAGTCATAATATTACTAGTAACAATAATTATAATTTCAGATATAATAATACTTATACTGATACAGTAGTATAATTCCCAAAATAATAATACTTTTATGTATTTTGTGCTCTTTGAATTCTGTTTTTGCTTTAATTTGTGCAAACTATTTTGTATTTCTTGTATTTTGTTGTTTTCTTTTATGTAATTTGTCGATGTATTTTTAGGGTTTTTAATGGTTATCAATTATATATTCTGTCTTTTCTTCATTTTGGCTTTTGTATATTTTGCCATTCATTTTTTTGTCTTTTATGCATTTTTCTTTTTATACTTTGTCTTTTATGTACTTTTTGTCTTTAATGCATTTTATATTTTGTGTGTCAGATGGTTCACCCTTGTACCTCACCACAGAGTTGGAGCACAAGCCTCCTTAACCTCTACCACTCTACCTCTCCCTCCCTTTCATATATTTTTTCATTTATGTATTCCTTCTTGTATGTCTTTTGTCTATATTTTGTCATTTGTGTTTTGTTGTGTCTTTTTTTTTGTTGTTTTTTTCTGTATTTTGTATTCTGCAGTTTGCCTTTTGTGTAATGTCTTTTCTGTATTTTGTCATTATGTATGTTTTTTATGATGACTCTTTTGTTGTTTATTATCTGTTACGTGTTTTGTCTTTTGTGCATTTTTCTTTTAGGTTGTTTTTTATGTTTTTTGTCCTCTCTATATTGTCCTATCTATGTTATACTCTATGTATGTTGTCTTTTATGTATTTTATCTCTTGTATATTTAAGCTTTTTTTTTGCATTTTGTCATTTGTTTATTGTCTTTTATTTGTTGTTGTTTATATGATTTGTCTTTTTTTGTCTTTTCCGTGCTGTATTTCCCCAATTTTGAACCTCGATCCTCGATCGGCGATCCTATATCGCCGCCGCCGCCGATCGATCTATCCGTCGACGATCCTCGATCGATTGATTGCCGCCGACAATACTCGATCGATCAATCGCCACCGACGATCCTCGATTGATCGATTGCCGTCGACGATCCTCCATCGATTGATCACCACCGACGATCCTCGATTGATCGATCGCCGCCGGTGATCCTCGATCGATCGATTGCCGTCGACAATCCTCGATCGATCAATCGCCGCCAACGAACCTCGATCTAATCAATTGCCATCGACAATCCTCGATCAATCGATCGCCGCGGACGATCCTTGATCGACCAATCGCCGCTGTCGATCCTCGATCAATCGATCGCCGCCGACGATTCTCGATCGACCGATCGCCGGCGACGAGCCTCGATCAATCGCCGCCGACAATCCTTGATCGATCCTTTCGCCGCCGACGATCCTCGATCGATTGTTTGCCGTTGACAATCCTCGATCAATCCGTTCGCCGCCGACGATCCACCATCGATCCGTTCGCTGCTAACGAACATCGATCGATCAATCGCCGCCGACAATCCTCGATCCGTCCGTTGGCCGTCGACGATCCTCGATCGATCCTTTACCATCGATGATCCACGATTAATCAATTGCCACTGACGATCCTCGATCGATCGATCGCCGCCAACGATCCTCGATCAATTGGTCGTCGTCGACGATCCTCGATCAATCGATCATGCGACGATCCTCGAACAATCGATCCCCGTCGAAGAGACTCGATCGATTGATCGACGTCGACAATCCTCGAACAATCAATCGCCGTTGACGATCTTCGATCAATCGTTCGCCGTCGAAGATCTTCGATCGATCGTTCGTTGTCGACGATCCTCGATCTATCGTTCGCCGTCCATGATCCTCGATCCATCGTCCGCCGCCGACTATCCTCGATCGATCGATTGCCGCGACAATCCTCGATAAATTGATTGCCATCGACGATCCTAGATTGATCGATAGCCGTCGACGATCCTCGATCGATCCTTCGCCGCCGAAGATCCTCAATTGATCGATTGTTGTTGACGATCCTCGATCGAACGAACGCCGCCAACAATCCTCGATCAATCGGTGGCCGCCGACGATCCCGGATCGATAGATTGGATTGATCGATCGCTACCAACAATCCTCGATGGATCGATCGCCGCCAACGATCCTCGATCTTTCGATCGCCGCCGACGATTTTTCGGTCAATCAATCGCCGCCAACCATCCTTGATCGATCAGCTGCCACCGACGATCCTCGATGGATTAATTGCCGTCGACGATTCTCGAATGATCGATCGTTGTCGACGATCATCAATCGATCGGTTGTCGCCAATGATCCTCGATTGCTCGATCGTGTCCGACTATCGTCGATCGATTGATCGACGCCGACGATCATCGATCAATCGATCGCTATCGACGATTCTCGATCAATCAATCGCTGTCGCCGATTATCGATCAATAGACTGCTGTAGATAATCTTTGATCGATCGTTCGCCGCCAAAGATCATCGTTTGATCGATCGCCGACGATCCACAATCAATCTATCGTCGTCGACGAACATCAAGCGATCAGTCGCCGTTGACAATCCTAGATCGATCGATCGCCGCCGACGATCCTCGATTGATCGGTCGTTGCCGACGACTCTCGACCGATTAATGGACGCTGACAATCCTCGATTGATCAATCGCCGCTGATGATCATCGATCGATCGATTGTCGTCGACGATCCTCAATCGATCGATCGCCGCAGACGATCCTCGAATGATCGATCACCGCAACCATTGATGACCTCAATTGATCGATCGTCGCCGACGTTGAGGATCCTCGATCGATTAATCCCCGCATTGATTGATCGCGGCCAACGATTCTTGATTGATCGATCGCCCCTGACTATCATCGATCGATTGATCGTCGCCGGCTATTCTCGATCAATTGATCGTTGCCAATGATCATCGATCGATCAATCGCTGCCGACGATCATCGATCGATCGACCGCTGTCGATGATCCTTGATCGATCGTTCTTCGCCAAAGATCCTTGATCGATTGTTCGTCGCTGATGATCCTCGATTGATCACTCGCCGTCAACGATCCATGATCGATCGGTCGCCTCCGACGATCCACGATAGATCTATCGCCGTTTACGATCCTCAAGCGATCGGTCGCCGCCGACAATCCTCGATCGATCGATTGCCGATAACGATCCTCGATTGATCAGTCACTGTCGACGATCCTCGATCGAGCGATGGCCGCCGATGATCATCGATCGATTGATCACCGCCGACGATCCTCAATCGATCGATCGCCGCCGACACCAACGATCCTCGATCGTTCGATCGCTTTCAATGATAATCGATCGATCGCTGCCGACGATCCTCGATCGCTCAATCATCGCAGCCGCCGACGACCTCAATCGATCGATCGTCGCTCACGTCCACGATACTCGATCGATCGTCGCTCACGTCAACGATCCTCGATCGATAGATCCCCGTCGACTATCCTTGATCGATCGATCACCGCTGACGATGCTCGATCGATCCATCGCCACCGACATTCCTCGATCGATCGCTCGCTGCAGACGACCATCGGTCGATCCCTCGCCGACGACAACCCTCGATCGATCGCTCGTCGCCGACGACCCTCGATCGATCGCCGCCGCCGATCTTTGATCCATTTCTGCCGACGATCCTCGATCGATCGATTGCTGCCGACCATCCTTGATCGATCGATCGCTGTTGACTATCCTCGACCGATCGTTCGACGCCGATGATCCTCGATCAATCAGTCGCCGCCGACAATCTTTGATCAATCTATTTCCGCTAACGATCGTCGATCGTTTAATCGCCGCCGATAATAATTGATCGATCGATCGCCGTCGACGATCCTCGATCATTCGCTCGCCATCGACGATACTCGGTCAATCGATTGCCGCCGACGATCCTCTATCAATCGCTTGCCGCTGACGATCCTTTATAGATCGCTCGTCGTTGACGATCCTCGATCGATCGCTTCCCGCCGATCCTTGATCGGGCGATCGCTGACGATCCACGTTCAAGCAATTGTTGCCGAGGATCCTCCATCGATCGATCACCTCTAACAATCCTTGATCGATCAATCGTCGCTGATGATCTTTGATGGATCGCTTGCCGCTGACGATTTTGAATCGATTGTTCGCCGCCGACATTTCTCAGTCGAGCCACGATCCTGGGTTGATCGATCGCCGCCGTCGATCATCAATTGATCAATTTCCGCGAACAACCTTTGATCAATTGATCGCCGTCGTCAATCCTCAATCAATCGATCACTGCCCACGATCCTCGATCGATCTATCACCGCCATAGATCCTCAATCGGTCGATCATCGCCGACGATCCTAGATCGATCAATCGCCGTAGACGATCCCCGATCGATTAATCGTCGCCGACGATCCTCGATCGATCGTTGTGGACGATCATCAATTGATCGATCACTGTCGATGATTTTTGATCAATCGAACGCTGCTGACGATCCTCAATTGGTCGATCGGCGCCGACAATCCTCGATCGATCGTTCTCTGCCGATAATCCTCGATTGATCGATCGTCCCCGACTATCCTTTACCGATCGGTCGCCGCTGATGATCCTTGATCGATCAATCTTTGCCGACGATCCTCGCTCGATCGATCGTCCCCGACGATCCTCGACCGATCTGTCGCCGCCGATGATCCTTGATGGATCGATCGCTGCCGACGATCCTCGTTCGATCGGTCGTCGCTGACGATCCTTGATCGATCGATCGCCGCTGACGATCCTCGATCGATTCATCGCCGCCAACGATTTTTGATTGATCGATCGCCGGCGACAATCCACGATCGTCGTTGCCGCCGACGATCCTCGATTAATCAATTGCTGCAGCCGCCGACGATCCTCGAGCGATCAATCGCTGCAGCCGCCAACGATCCTTGATCGATCGATCGTTGCCGACGATATTTAATAGATCGTTTGCCGTTGATGATCTTTGATTGATCGATCTCCGTGGATGGCCCTCGATCGATCGATTGCTTCCGACTATCCTCAATCGATTGATTGCCGCCGACGATCCTCGATTAATTGATCGCCGCTGACGATCTTCGATCAATCGATCGCCGTCAACGATACTTGATCGATCGATCGCTGCCGATGATCCTAGATCGATCGCTGCCGATGATCTTAGATCGATCGTTCGCCGCCGAAGATCCTCGATCGATCATTCGACTAACGATTCTCGATTGACGAGTCGCCGCCTACGATTCTCGATCGATCGGTCGCCGCCGACGATCCTCAATCGTTGGTCGAAGTCGACGATCCTAGATCGACCAATCGACGCCGACGATCCTCGATCAATCGATCGCCGCCGATGATCCTCGATCGATCGTTCGTTGTCGATGATCCTCGATCGATTGAGTGCTGTTGACGATCCTAGATCAATCATTCGCCGCCGACGATCCTCGATCGATTGATCGCCGTCGACGATCCTCGATTGATCGTTTGTTGCCGACGATCCTCGATCAATCGATCGGCGTCGATGATCATTGATCGATCGATTGTCGTTGACGTTCCCTAAATAAACGTTCGTCGCCGACGATCCTCTATTGATCGATTGCTGCCAACGTTCCTTCATCAAAGATCGCTGCAGACGATCTTCGTTTGATCGATTGGCGCAAACAATCCTCTATAAATCTCTCGCTGCCGCCGATCCTTGATCGATCAATCGCCGTTAACGATCCTTGATGTAATCGTTTGCCGCTGACGATCCTCGATCGATCGATAGCCGGCGACAAATCTCAGTCGACCCACGATTCTGGGTTGATCGATCGTCACCGTCGATCCTCGATTGATCAATTTCCGCGAACAATCTTTGATCGGTTGATCGCCGCCGTCGATCCTCAATCAATCGATCGCCGCCCACGATCCTCGATTGATCTATCATCGCCATAGATCCTCAATCGATCGATCATCGCCGACGATCCTAGATCGATCAACCGCCGTAGACGAACCTCGATCGATTGACTGCCGTGAACGATCCTCGATCAATCTATCGCCGCCAAAGTTCCTCGATCGATCGCTCGCTGCCAACGATCCTCGATCAATCTATCGCCGCCAAAGTTCCTCGATCGATCGCTCGCTGCCAACGATCCTCGATCAATCGATCGTTGCCGACAATCTTCGATTGATCGTTGTCGACGATCATCGATCGATCGATCGCTGCTGACAATCCTCGATCGATCGTTCTCTGCCGATAATCCTCGATCGAACGATCGTCCTCGACGAACCTTTACCGATCGGTCGCCGCCGATGATCTTTGATCGATCAATCATCGCAGACGATCCTCGACCGATGCGTCGTTGCCGATGATCCTTGATGGATCGATCGTTACCGACGATTCTCGTTCGATCGGTCGCCACTAACGATCTTTGATCGATCGATCGTCGCTGACGATCCTCGATCGATTCGTCGCCACCAACGATTTTCGATTGATCGATCGCCGCCGACAATCCACGATCGCCGCTGTCGCCGACGATCCTCGATTGATAAATCGCTGCAGCCTCGACAATCCTCGAGTGATCAATCGCTGCAGCCGCTGACGATCCTTGATCGATCGATTGCTGCCGAAGATACTTAATAGATCGATCGCCGTTCATGATCTTCGATTGATCGATCCCTGTGGATGACCCTCGATCGATCGATTCCCCCCGCCTAACCTCGATCTATTGATTGCCGCCGACGATCCTCGATCAATTGATCACCGCCGACGATCATCGATCGATCGATCGCCGTCAACGATACTTGATCGATCGATCGCTGCTGATGATCCTTGATCGATCGTTCGCCGTCGAAGATCCTCGATCTATCATTCGTTGTTATGATCCTCGATTGATCGGTCGCCACCTACGATTCTCGATCGATCGGTCGCCGCCGACGATCCACAATCGTTGGTCGCCGCCGACGATCCTAGATCGATCAATCGACGCCGACGACCCTCGATCAATCGATCGCCGCCGATGATCCTCGATCAATCGTTCGCCGTCGATGATCCTCGAACGATTGACTGCCGTTGACGATCCTCGATCGATCATTCGCCGCCGACGATCCTCGATTGATTGATTGCCGCCGACGATCCTCGATCAATCGATCGTCGCCGACGTTCCTCGATCGATCGATCGCCGCCGACGATCCTCGATCGATCGATTGTTGCCGACGATCCTCGATTTATCGACCGGCCTCGATGATCATTGATCGATCGATTGTCGTTGACGTTCCATGAATAATCGTTCGCCGCCAACGATCCTCTATCGATCGATCGCCGCCAACGTTCTTTCATCAAAGATTGCCGCAAACAATCTTCGTTTGATCGATCGGCACAAACAATCCTCAATAGATCTCTCGCCGCCGCCGATCCTCGATCGATCGCTCGCTGCCGACCATCCTCGATCAATGAATCGACGTTGACGATCCTCGATCAATCGATCACCGCCAATGATCCTCTATCGTTCGTTCGCCGCCGACGATCTTCGATCGATTGACTGCCGCTGACGATCTGCGTTTGATCGTTCGCTGTCGACGATCCTCGATTGATCGATTGTCTCTGATGATCCCTGATTGATCGATCGATCGCCGTCGACGTTCCTCGAGCAATCGATCGCCGTCGACGATCCTCTATCGATCGATCGCCGCCGACGATTTTTGATTGATTGAATCGTCGCATACGATCCTCGATCAATCGATCGACGCTAACAATCCTCAATAGATCGCCCGTCGCCGACGATCCTCGATCAATCACTCGCCGTCGTCAATCCTCGATCGATCGCTCGTCGTCGACGATCCTTGATCGATCAATCGCCGCCGATGACCCTCGATCAATTGAGTGCCTCCATCGATAGATCGCTCGCCGTCGAATATCCTCAATCGATCGATCGTCGCCGTCGATCCTCAATCGATCCATCGCCACTATTGATCGAAAGCCGCCAATGATCCTTGATCAATTGCTCGCTATCGATGATACTAGGTAAATCAATCACTGCCGACGATCCTCTATCGATCGTTCGCAACCAAAGATCCTCCAAAGATCGCTCGACCTTGACGATCCTCAATCGATCGGTCGCCGTCGTCAATCCTCGATCGAGCGATCGACGACGATCCTCGATCGAGCGATTGCTACCATTAATCTTCCATCAATTGATTGACAGGGATGATCTTCGATCGATCGATCGCCGCTGACGATCCTAGATCGATCTATCGCCGCAAACAATCCATGATCAATCGCCGCCGACGATCCTCGATCAATCAATTGTTGTTAACGATCTTCGATTTATCGCTTGCCGCCAAAGAATCTCGATTGATAGATCCCTGCCGACAATTCTCAGACGACCGACTATTTTGGGTCAATTGATCGCCGCCATTGATCCTCGATCGATCAATTTTCGCAACCAATCCTCGATCGATTGATTGCCGCCGTCGTTCATCAATCAATTGATCATCGTCTACGATCCTTGATTGATCGATCGCCGCCAAAGATCCTCAATCGATCGATAACCACTGACGATCTTGGATCTATCGATCCTCGTAGACGATCCTCGATCGATTGATCGTCTTCTACGATCATTGATTAATCCATCGCCACCAACGTTCCTCGATCAATCGCTCGCCGCCGACGACCCTCTATCGATTGCTCGTCGCCAAAGACCCTCGATCGATCGCCGCCGACGATCCTCGATCGATCGCCGCCGACGATCCTCGATCGATCAATTACTGCCGACAATCCTTGATCAATCGAACACCGATAACAATCCTCGATCGATCAATCGCCGTCGACGATCCTTGATCGATTGTTCGGCGCCAACGATCCTCAATCGCTTGCTCTCAGCCGATGATCCTCGATCGATCGATCGCCGCCGATGATCCTCAATCGATCAGTCGCGGCCAAAGATCCTCGATCGATCGATCGCCGCCAACGATCTTTGATCGTTCGATCACCGCCGATGATAATCGATCAATCGATCGCCATTGACGATCCTTCATTAATCGATCACCGCACTCGCCGACGATCTCAATCAATCGATTGTCGCTGTCGCCGATGATCCTCCATCGATCGATCTCTGCCGACTATCCTTCATCGATCGATCGCCGCCGACGATCCTCGATTGATCGATCGCCGCCGACGATCCTCAATTGATCGATCGCCGCCGACGATCCTCGATCAATCGATCGCCGTAGACGATCCTCGATCGATTGATCGCCGTTGACGATCCTCAATCGATCCATCGCCACCGATGGACCTCGATCGATCGCTCGTCGTCGACTACCCTCGATCGATTGCTCGCCGTCGACGACCCTCGATCAATCGCTCGTCGCCGATGACCCTCGATTGATCGCCGCCGACGATCGTGGATCGATCTCCGCCGACAATCCTCGATCGATCGATCGATCGCCGAAGATCCTTGATCAATTAAAGGCCGCTGACGATCCTCGATCGATCAATCACCGTCAACAATCCTCGATCGACCGTTCGGCGCCGACAATCCTCGATCGATTGATCTTTGCCAATGATCCTTGATCAATCGATCGCCGCTTACGATCATCGATTGATTAGTCGTCGCCGACAATCCTCGATCAATCAATCGCCGCCGACGATCCTCGATCGTTCGATCGCCGTCGATGATAATCGATCGATCGATCGCTGCCGACGATCCTCGATCGATCGATCACCGCAGCCGCCGACAATCTCAATCGATCGATCATCGTAGCCGCCGACAATCCTCGATCGATTGTTCCCTGCTGACTATCCTTGATAGATCAATCGCCGCCGACGATCCTCGATTGATTGATCGCCGCCGACGATCCTCGATCGATCGATCGCCGCCGACAATACTCGATCGATCGATCGCTGCCGATGATCCTTGATCGATTGTTCGCCGCGAAAGATCCTCGATCGATCGGTCGCCGCCGACGATCCTTGATCAATCGTTCGTTACGGACAATCCTCGATTGATCGTTCGCTGCCAACGATTCTTGATTAATTGATTGCCGCTGACGATCCGCGATCGATCGATCGTTGCCGACGATCTTCCCCGATCGATCGATCGCCGTTGATGATCCTTGAACAATCGATTGCCACCGACGATCCTCTATTAATCGATCGCCGCCGACGATCCTTGATCGATAGATCGCCGCAGACAATCCTCAATAGATCGCTCGCCGTCGACGATCCTCGATCGATCTCTAACCGTCGTCAATCCTCTATCGATCACTCGCCGCCGACGATCCTCGATCGATAAATCCCCACCGACGACCCTCGATCGATCGATTGCCTCCATCAATTTATTGCTCGCCGCCGAAGATTTTTGATCGATCGATTCTAGCCGTCGATCCTCTATCCATCGCGCGCCGTTGACAATCCTTTATAGATCGCTCGTCACTGACGATCCCCAATCCTCCATCATCATGTCATCGTCAATCCTCGATCGATCGCTCACCGCGATCCTCGACCGAGCGATCGCCGACGATCCACGATCGAGCAATTGCTGTTGAGGATCCTTCATAGATCGATCGCCGCTAACAATCCTAGATCGATCGTCGCCAACTATCCTTGATCTATCACTTGCCGCTGACGATCCTCGATCAATCGATCTCCGCCGACAATTCTCAGTCAACCGACGATCTTGTGTTGATCGATCGCCGTCGTCGATCCTCGATCGATCAATTTCCGTTGACAATCTTTGATCGATTGATCGTCCCCGTCAAATCCTCAATTAATTGATCGCCACACACGATCCTCAATTGATCGATCACCGCCAAAGATTGATCAATTGTCGTAGAAGATCCTCGATCGATTGACTGCCGTGAACGATCCTCGATCAATCCATCGCACCCGACGTTCCTCGATTGATCGGTCGCTGCCGACGACCCTCGAACGATCGGTCGCCGCTGACGATCCTCGATCGATCGCCGCCGACGATCCTCAATCGATCGATCGCTGCCGATGATCCTTGAGCAATCGAAGGCGGCTGACGATCCTCAATTGATCGATCGACGCCGATGATCCTCGATCGATCGATCGTCCTTGACAATACTCAACCGATCGGTTGTTGCCGATGATCCTTGATCGATCAATCACTGCCAACGATCCTCGTTCGATCGGTAGCCGCCGACGATCCTCGATCGATCAATCGCCGCTGAGGATCCTCGATCGATTGATCGCCGCTGACGATTCTTGATTGATCGATTGCCGCCGACGATCCTCGAGCGATCGATCGTTGCAGCCGCCGACGATCCTTGATGGATCGATCCCAACCTGACAACCCTCGATTGATCAATCGGCGCCGTCGATCCTCGATCGATCGGTCCTCGCTGACAATCCTCGATGGATCAATCGCTGCTGACGATCCTCGTTCGATCGGTCGCCGCCGACGATCCTCGATCGATCGATCACTGCTGACGATCCTCAATCTGTTGGTCGCCGCCGACAATCCTCGTTCTATCGATCTCTACTGACGATCCTTAATCGATTGATCGCCGTGACGATCCTCGAATAACCGATTGCCGCGGACCATCTTCTACTGATTGATCGCCGCCGACGATCCACGATCGCCGGTGCCGCCGACGATCCTCGAGCGATCGATCGCTTTAGCTGCCGACGATCCTCGATTGATTGATCTCCGTGGACGACCCTTAATCGATTGATCGCCTTCGACGATCCTCGATCGATCGATTTCCGCCGACGATCTTGTAACGATCGATTGTCGCCGACGATCCTTGATCGATCGATCGCCACCAACGATACTCCATCGATTGATCGGTGCCGACAATTCTTGATCGATCGTTCGCAGCTGACAATCTTTGATCGATCAATTGCCACTAACGATCCTCAATCGATTGATCATCGTGACGATCCTTGAACAACCGATTGCCGCCGACCATCTTCTACTGATTGATTGCCGCTAACGATCCTCGATCGATAGATCGCCGAAAACGATCCTCTTTTGATCGATCGGCGCAGACAATCGTCGATAAATAGCTCGCCGTGGACAATCCTCAATCGATCGCTAACCCTCGTCAATCCTCGATAAATTGCTCTTCGCTGACGATCCTCGATCAATCAATCGCTGTCAGCGACCCTCGATCGATCGATCGCCGCCATTGATTGATCGTGCGTTGCTGACAATTATTGATCGATCGAACGCTATTGACGATCCTCGATTGATCGATCGGCGCCAACGATCATCGATCGATCCTTCTCCGCCGATAAACCTCGATTGATCGATCGTAACCGACGATCCTCGACCGATCGGTTGCTGCCGATGATCCTCAATCGATCAATCGCCAACGACGAACCTCGATCGATCGATCGCCGCTGACGTTCCTCGATTGATCGGTCGTCGCCGACGATCCTCGATGGATCCATCTTCGCCAATGATCCTCGTTCGATCAGGCGTCGCCGACGATCCTCGATCGATTGATCGTTGATGACGATTCTCGATCGATTGGTCGCCGCCGACAAATCTCGATCGATGGATCGGCGCCAACGATCCTCGATCGCCGTTGCTGCCGACGATCCTTGATTGATCGATCACCGCTGACGATCCTCGAGGGATCAATCGCTGCAGCCGCCGACGATGCTCTATTGATCGATCGTCGCCGCTGCTGAAAATCTCTGATCGATAGATCGCTCCCGACGATACTCAATAGATCCATCGCCGCTGACCATCCTCGATTGATCGATCCGCGTTGACGATCCTCAATTGATCGATCGCCCTCGACGTTCCTCGATTGATCGATCTCCACCGACGATCCTCGAACAATTGATTGCCGCCGACGATCCTCCATCGAACGATCACCGTCGACGATCCTCCATCGATCATTTTTTGCCGACGATCCTCGATCGATCGATCGCCACCAACGATACTCGATCAATCGATCGCTGCCGACGATCCTCGTTCGATCGTTCGTAGCCGACAATCCTAGATCAATCGATTGCTACTGACGATCCTCGATCGATCGATCGCCGCGACGATCCTCGATAGATCGATCGTCGCCAACGATCCTCGATCGATCGATCGCCACCATCGATCCACGATCGATTGATCGCCGCATATGATCCTTGAACAATCAATTGTCCCCGACCATCGTCTACTAATCGATCGTCGCCAACGATCCTCGGGCGATAGATTGCCAAAAACAATCCTCGATCGATCGATCGGCGCAGATAATCCTCGAAAGACAGCTCACCGCCGACGATCCTCAATCGATCACTCACCGTCGTCAATCCTCGATAAATTGCTCGTCGCCGACGATCCTCGATCGATCAATCGGTGCCGACGACCCTCGATCGATAGATCGCCGCCATTGATTGATGGTTCGTTGCTGAAGATCCTCGATCGATCGATTGTCGACGTCGATCCTCGATGGATTGATCGCCGCCATCGATCAAAAGCCGCCGCTTATCTTCGATGGATCGCTCGCCATCGACGATCCTCGATCAATCGATCGCCACTGACGATCCTCTATCGATCACTCGCTGCCGACGATCCTTTATACATCGCTTGTGGGTGACGATGCTCGATCGATCGCTCGCCGTTGTCAATCCTCGATCGATCGCTCGCCGTTGTCAATCCTCGATCGATCGCTCGTTGCCGATCCTCGATTAAGCGATCGCCGTCGATCCCTGATCGAGCGATTGTTGCTAACAATCCAACATCGATCGATGGTCGGCGATGATTCTCCATCTATCGATTGTCGCCAATGATCTTCGATCGATTGATCGCTGCATATGATCCTCGATTGATCGATTTTTGCCAACAATCCTCGATCGATTGATCGCCGCTTATGATCCTCGAATGATCGCACGCCGCCAACGATCCTTGACCAATCGCTCGCCTCCGACGATCCTCGATCGATCGATTGCAGCCGACAATTATTAGATGACCGACGATCCTCGGTCGATCACTCGTCGCCGTCGAACCTCGATCAATTGATCACCGTCGACGATCCTCCATTGGTCGATTTTGCGAAAGATCCTCAATCGATCGATCATCGTCGACGATCATAAATTGATCGATCACTGCAGATGATCATCGGTCGATTGATCGTCGTCAACGATCCTCGATCAATCCATCGCCGCTGACTATCCTCGATTGATCGCTCGTTGCCGACGACCGTTGATCGATCGGTCATCGCCGACGACCTTCGATCGATCTCGCGTCTTCGACGACCCTCGATCAATCGATCGCTGTTGACGATCCCTGTTCGATAGATCGCCGCCGACGATCCTCGATCAACTCGAACAATCGATCGCCGTTGATGATCCTCTATTGATCGATCGCCGTTCATGATCCTTTATCGATCGATGGCCGCTGATGATCCTCTATAGATTAATCGCCGTCAACAATCTTCGATCGATTGATCGCTCCCGAAGAACCTCGATCAATCGATAGCTGTCGACGATCCTCAATCCATCGATCGCTGCGGAAGATCCTCGATCTATCCATCATAGTCGACAATCCTCTATCGTTCAATTGCCGCCCTAGATCCTCGATCGAATGTTCGTTGCTGAAGATCCTAAATTGATCGATCATCGCCTTCGATCCTCGATCGATGGATCGTGGCTATTGATCAAAGACCGTAAACAATCCTCGATCGATCGATCGATACCGATGATCCTCGATCAATCGCTCGCCGCCAACAATCCTCGACTAATCCCTCATCGCCGACGATCCTCGATCGATTCCATCGCCGCCATCGATTCATCGCTAGCTGGCGAAGATCCTCGATCAATCGATCGTTGCCATCGATCTTCGATCAATCAGTCGCCGCCATTGATCGAATGCTGCTAAAGATCCTTTATCGATCACTCGACATCGATGATCCTCGGTCGATTGATCGCCGCCAACGATCCCCAATCGGTCGCTCGCCGCTGACGATCCTCTATAGATCGCTTCTTGCCGACGATCCTCGATCGATCGCTTTCTGTCGTCAATCCTCGATCGATCGCTCGCCGCCGACGATCCTCGATCGAGAGATCGCCGTCGACAACCTTCGATCGATCAAACGCTGACGATCCTCGGTCGAGCGATCGTTGCCGACGATCCTCCATCGATCGATCGCCGCTGACGATCTTCGATGGATCGATCGCAACCAACGATCCTCGTTCGATCGGTCGCCGCCGACGATCCTCGATCGATCGATCGCTGATGACGATCTTGATGGATCGATCGCCGCCAACAATCCGAGTTTGATCGGTTGCCGCCAACGATCCTTGATCAATCAATCGTTGATAACGATCATCGATCAATTGGTCGCTGCTGACGATTCTCGATCGATTGATCGCCGCCTTCGATCCTCGATCGCCGCTGTTGCCAACGATCCTCAATCGATCGATCGCCGCCGACGATCCTCGAGGGTTTAATCGCTACAGTCGCCGACGATGCTCTATTGATCGATCGTCGTTGCTGCCGAAAATCGTCGTTCAATCAATCACTACCGACGATACTCAATAGATCGATCGCCACTGACGATCCTGTATCATGCCGCATCGTGTCGATTGCTCGCGCGCACGATATCATGCAGGCACGCACGATATTCGGCGCGTGCGCACAATATAATGCACGCACGCACTATATTTGAATGCACGCGCACGCGCGGTATTTCTCACGCGCGCGCAATATTTCTCATGCACGCGCGGTATTTTGCACGCATGTGCGGTATTCTGCACGCACGCACGGTATTTCGCACGCACGCACGATTTTATGCATGGACGCGCGATTTGATGCACGCACGTTTGATTTTGCGTTCGCACGTGCGAGTTTTCGTCAATTCATTTGTTTATGATGTAAACGCGATTTGCGTTCACGTACAATTAAATACATACTAATTCCGTGCGCACGTTTTGTTTGTTTCGTTTCAAGGTACACGATTTTGGAGTATCGACGCGGCGCAATTTCCGGGAATATTCCGGCCAATATGTTTAATTTCGTGCGACATGTTTTGTTTCGTGCGTATGCACGCAATTTTGGGAGTATCGACGCGCGGTATCGTTTGGCGCCGAATCGCGATTTCCGGTAGTATCGGAGACGCTTCGATACCTTTTATTCTTTTAAGTCCCGAACCCATGTAGGTTCGCGCATACATGTAGGTTGGGAGGGTTTTTACCCTCGGACGAACCGACCGTTTTATTTTTTCAAAATCTGAGTAACCGACGCCCGACCGGGTTTTGTCACCCTCCAAAATTGTTAATCGTTAACCGACCGTCGTTTATGAAAAAAAAAATTAACCGAATCTTGATTTTTCGCGAATAACCTTGCCCGCCCGTTATCGAAAAAGTACAAAATTAATCAATGTACGACGGAATAAGCCAATAATTACGATTTGTCGCGTTCCCTAAGATTTGCGAAATGAATAGTGTAGTACTATATCAGATTTGCGACGCTTTGTCGCGTTGCCTAAGATTTGCAAAATGAATATTGTATTACCGTGTCAAATTTGCGACGCTTTGTCGCGTTTCCTAAGATTTGCGAAATGAATATTGTACTACCGTGTCAGATTTGCGACGCTTTGTCGCGTCCCCTAAGATTTTTGAAATGAATAGTCTATTACCGTGTCAGATTTGCGACGCTTTGTCGCGTTCCCTTTGATTTGCGAAATAAATAGCTTACTACGGTACTGTGTCAGATTTGCGACGCTAATCATGATGTCACGTACTTCCACAATGCCAAAAAGTACAAAGTACAAGAATGTTGGATTATGTGGACAGTAAAACAATTTCGTTTTTTTTGGTTTTTTGGTTGACCGACCGTAACCGACCGTTTTTTTTTCCTTGTGAATCAACCGACCGTAACCGCCCGACCCCCAAAATTTGGCAACCGAATCCGTTCCGGATCCGGCGCGGGCGGTCCGTTAACGGTTGGACACGGTTTCAGTTGACTGTTTGCGACCTCTGATGTAGGTTCGCGCATACATGTAGTTAGGGAGGGTTTTTACCCTCGAACAGTGTATTTTGTCAAGCGTACGACAGACGATCTTGGCCGCCTATTAGCCAACATCTTAAGTAGTTTCATGCATGTAAAGTAGACTAGACGTAGGCTAATTTTGCTTAGGCCTAGCGTAGCTCTTACTTAGCCTAATTCTCAGACTTTGAGAATTTAGCTTTTGGACAAGAATTTGCTCTTAGCGGTTGAGCTTCTCTTTTGATCGATCAACGCCTTCGATCCTCGATTGATCGATCGCGGCTATTGATCAAAGACCGTAAACAATCCTCGATCGATCGATCGCTGCAGATGATCCTCGATTAATAGCTCGCCGCCGACAATCCTCGACTAATCGCTCATCGCCGACGATCCTCGATCGATTCCATCGCCGCCATCGATTCATCGCTAGCTGCTGAAGATCCTCGATCAATCGATCGTTGCCATCGATCTTGGATCAATCAATCGCCGCCATTGATCGAAGGCTGCCAACGATCCTCTAACGATCACTCGACATCGATGATCCTCGGTCGATCAATCGATGCTGACGATCCTCAATCGGTAGCTCGCCGCTGACAATCCTCTATAGATCGCTTCTTGCCGATGATCTTCGATCGATCGCTTTCTGTCGTCAATCCTCAACCGATCTCTCGCCGGGGACGATCCTCAATCGAGTGATCGTCGTCAACAACCTTCAATCGATCAAACACCGACGATCCTCAGTCGGGCGATCGTTGCCGATGATCCTCCGTCGATCGATCGCTGCTGACAATCTTCGATGGATCGATCGCAGCTAAGGATCCTCGTTCGATCGGTCGCCGTCGACGATCCTCGATGGATCGATCGCCGCCAGCGATCCTCGTTCGATCAATCGTCGCCGACGATCCTCGATCGATCGATCGCTTATGATGATCCTCGATTAATTGGTCGTTGTTGACGAATCTCGATTGATAGATCGCCGCCTTCGATCCTCGATCGCCACTGTTGCCAACGATCCTCAATCGATCGATCTTCGCTGACGATCCTCGAGGGTTCAATCGCTACAATCGCCGACGATGCTCTATTGATCGATCGTCGTCGCTCCCGAAAATCCTCGTTCGATGGATCGCTGCCGACGATACTCAATAGATTGATCGCCACTCACGATCCCTTATCATGCCTCATCGTGTCGATTGCTCGCGCGCACGATATCCTGCCGGCACGCGCGATATTCGGCGCGTGCGCACAATAAAATGCATGCACGCGCGATATTTGAATGCACGCGCACGCGCGGTATTTCTCACGCGCGCGCAATATTTCTCACGCACGCGCGGAATTTTTCACGCATATGCGGTATTCTGCGGGCACGTACGGTATTTCGCAAGCACGCGCGATTTTATGCATGCACGCGCGATTTTATGCACGCACGTTTGACTTTTACGTTCGCACGTGCGAGTTTTCGTCAATTCATTTGTTTATGATGTGAACGCGATTTGCGTTCACGTACAATTAAATACATACTAATTTCGTGCGCACGTTTTGTTTGTTTCGTTTCAAGGTACACGATTTTGGAGTATCGACGCGGCGTGATTTCCGGGAATATTCCGGGCGATATGTTTCATTTCGTGCGACATGTAATTTTTCGTGCATATGCGCGCAATTTTGGGAGTATCGACGCGCGGTATCGTTGGGCACCGAATCGCGATTTCTGGTAGTATCAATGATGCTTCGATACCTTTTATTCTTTTAAGTCCCGAACCCATGAAGGTCAGAGGTCGCAAAAGTAAAAAAAAATCATCCCCGAAACCGACCGTTTTATTTTTTCAAAATCTGAGTAACCGACGCCCGACCGGGTTTTGTCACCCTCCAAAATTGTTAATCGTTAACCGACCGTCGTTTATGAAAAAAAAAATTAACCGAATCTTGATTTTTCGCGAATAACCTTGCCCGCCCGTTATCGAAAAAGTACAAAATTAATCAATGTACGACGGAATAAGCCAATAATTACGATTTGTCGCGTTCCCTAAGATTTGCGAAATGAATAGTGTAGTACTATATCAGATTTGCGACGCTTTGTCGCGTTGCCTAAGATTTGCAAAATGAATATTGTATTACCGTGTCAAATTTGCGACGCTTTGTCGCGTTTCCTAAGATTTGCGAAATGAATATTGTACTACCGTGTCAGATTTGCGACGCTTTGTCGCGTCCCCTAAGATTTTTGAAATGAATAGTCTATTACCGTGTCAGATTTGCGACGCTTTGTCGCGTTCCCTTTGATTTGCGAAATAAATAGCTTACTACGGTACTGTGTCAGATTTGCGACGCTAATCATGATGTCACGTACTTCCACAATGCCAAAAAGTACAAAGTACAAGAATGTTGGATTATGTGGACAGTAAAACAATTTCGTTTTTTTTGGTTTTTTGGTTGACCGACCGTAACCGACCGTTTTTTTTTCCTTGTGAATCAACCGACCGTAACCGCCCGACCCCCAAAATTTGGCAACCGAATCCGTTCCGGATCCGGCGCGGGCGGTCGGTTAACGGTTGGACACGGTTTCGGTTGACTGTTTGCGACCTCTGATGTAGGTTCGCGCATACATGTAGTTAGGGAGGGTTTTTACCCTCGAACAGTGTATTTTGTCAAGCGTACGACAGACGATCTTGGCCGCCTATTAGCCAACATCTTAAGTAGTTTCATGCATGTAAAGTAGACTAGACGTAGGCTAATTTTGCTTAGGCCTAGCGTAGCTCTTACTTAGCCTAATTCTCAGACTTTGAGAATTTAGCTTTTGGACAAGAATTTGCTCTTAGCGGTTGAGCTTCTCTTTTGATCGATCAACGCCTTCGATCCTCGATTGATCGATCGCGGCTATTGATCAAAGACCGTAAACAATCCTCGATCGATCGATCGCTGCAGATGATCCTCGATTAATAGCTCGCCGCCGACAATCCTCGACTAATCGCTCATCGCCGACGATCCTCGATCGATTCCATCGCCGCCATCGATTCATCGCTAGCTGCTGAAGATCCTCGATCAATCGATCGTTGCCATCGATCTTGGATCAATCAATCGCCGCCATTGATCGAAGGCTGCCAACGATCCTCTAACGATCACTCGACATCGATGATCCTCGGTCGATCAATCGATGCTGACGATCCTCAATCGGTAGCTCGCCGCTGACAATCCTCTATAGATCGCTTCTTGCCGATGATCTTCGATCGATCGCTTTCTGTCGTCAATCCTCAACCGATCTCTCGCCGGGGACGATCCTCAATCGAGTGATCGTCGTCAACAACCTTCAATCGATCAAACACCGACGATCCTCAGTCGGGCGATCGTTGCCGATGATCCTCCGTCGATCGATCGCTGCTGACAATCTTCGATGGATCGATCGCAGCTAAGGATCCTCGTTCGATCGGTCGCCGTCGACGATCCTCGATGGATCGATCGCCGCCAGCGATCCTCGTTCGATCAATCGTCGCCGACGATCCTCGATCGATCGATCGCTTATGATGATCCTCGATTAATTGGTCGTTGTTGACGAATCTCGATTGATAGATCGCCGCCTTCGATCCTCGATCGCCACTGTTGCCAACGATCCTCAATCGATCGATCTTCGCTGACGATCCTCGAGGGTTCAATCGCTACAATCGCCGACGATGCTCTATTGATCGATCGTCGTCGCTCCCGAAAATCCTCGTTCGATGGATCGCTGCCGACGATACTCAATAGATTGATCGCCACTCACGATCCCTTATCATGCCTCATCGTGTCGATTGCTCGCGCGCACGATATCCTGCCGGCACGCGCGATATTCGGCGCGTGCGCACAATAAAATGCATGCACGCGCGATATTTGAATGCACGCGCACGCGCGGTATTTCTCACGCGCGCGCAATATTTCTCACGCACGCGCGGAATTTTTCACGCATATGCGGTATTCTGCGGGCACGTACGGTATTTCGCAAGCACGCGCGATTTTATGCATGCACGCGCGATTTTATGCACGCACGTTTGACTTTTACGTTCGCACGTGCGAGTTTTCGTCAATTCATTTGTTTATGATGTGAACGCGATTTGCGTTCACGTACAATTAAATACATACTAATTTCGTGCGCACGTTTTGTTTGTTTCGTTTCAAGGTACACGATTTTGGAGTATCGACGCGGCGTGATTTCCGGGAATATTCCGGGCGATATGTTTCATTTCGTGCGACATGTATTTTTTCGTGCGTATGCGCGCAATTTTGAGAGTATCGACGCGCGGTATCGTTTGGCGCCGAATCGCGATTTCCGGTAGTATCGGTGACGCTTCGATACCTTATATTCTTTTAAGTCCCGGACCCATGTAGGTTCGCGCATACTTGTAGTTAGGGAGGGTTTTTACCCTTGGACAGTGGATTTTGTCAGGCGTACGGCAGACGATGTTGGCTGCCTATTGGCCAACATCTTAAGTAGTTTCATGCATGTAAAGTAGACTAGACGTATGCTAATTTTGCTTAGGCCTAGCGTAGCTCTTACTTAGCCAAATTCTCAGACTTTGAGAATTTAGCTTTTGGACAAGAATTTTCTCTTAGCGGCTGAGCTTCTCTTTTGCTCACTCTCACCGATTGCCCCCGTGTTTTTCTTCTCTTTGCTAGCTAGCTGTAGAGGCTAGATAGAGTAAGACTATTCTCCTTGTTTTTCTGCCCTCGTTTTTAATCCACACGGCCTAAGGCCACGTCCGGAAGGTTTCCCTCCAAAGTTTGTCATTTGGTGGAAGTGTGAGATTGGAGATCGCGAGGGAGCACATATGGACCTTGTTGTGCCTTCCTCGGGCAGCTTGACGGTTTGGTTGTGTGTGTGTGTCTTGTTTGTATTTCGGTTGGCTTGAAAGGAGTGTATTTTTGATCGGATTTGGATTTTCCCTTGTTCCGGTTGGAATATTTCTTGCTTTGCTGTCGTAACGAGATAACTCTTGTAGAGAAGGTGGTAAAGACCAGAGAGCCTAGTGGCTACCTCTTGGCTTAGTATTCTTGTCCAAAAGCTAAAACTTTTCAAAATCACATTTTCTAAAAGTCTATTTTTTTTAAAAAAAATTATTAAAAACATATATTTTATTTCATTAAAATATATATATATATATTACCTTTCATATTCAGTTTTTATTCTTGTTTTGTCTTTCTATTTTCCTGCCTATTTACCTTGCATTTTCAGTTTTACCTCTCAGTTTGGTGTGATAAAATAAATCTAAAGGAAAAAAATATAAAAATAACATTATTTTCAAAATAAAATCTATCTTTTCATTTCTAGATTTTCTTCCACCTATTTTTGAGTTGGATTTTTTCCTTTTGATCAGGCTTTGTTTTTCTACAAGCTTCATTCTACTTTCTCTCCATGATTGTTTTTTCTTTCAGTTTTGCCTTTGAAGAATTATTATAAAAATAAATAAATATATAAATTATATTTTATAAAAAAAAAACATTTTGTTTTTCTTTTTTGTTTTTTTCTTTCTTGCTGCCACTCTATTTCTAGTCTGCAGATATAGGTCTGATTTTGGGTCTGATTTTAGGGTTAATCTGCGGAATTAGGGTTTTACCGCAACTTCAGGGTTTAGGCCACAGATTTAGGGTTTGGGCAGATTTAGGGTTTATTTTTTGGAATTCTTAACCCAAGGTCAGCATATTACCATCCCTTGGTCGCAGATTTTTGATTTTTGCAGCGTGGTATTAGGGTTTGGGAAACCTTTTTGTCCAATTTTACCGTACTTCGTGTTTTATTTTGAACTTTCTCAATATTTCTTATCTTTCTTTCCTTTAGTGCAACTTCCTTTGCTAGCTAAGTGATGTTTGGTTTATGGTGGATTTGATATTCTCTTCCTTTATCCTTTGCCAAATTTAATCATTCATAAAACCTATCAAAGTAAAAATATATATTCATATATATTAGATTTGCACGAATTATAACATATAATTATCATTGCTTTATAGTTGGGTATAGCGTGGCATTGGGCTGATAAGCATACCCTAGCAGGATACTAATTGCCTTGGTGTTTAGTGGTGGTCCTGGGTACGATTATTCGGAACCAAGGCGGATCAGGTTTTTGAGGACTCTGCAAAATCTCACTTGTTTCAACCAAGTCCGGTTCACTTTTATTACTCACCAGAGTATTAAAGGCGTTTGTAAGTATTACGATGCCTTTCGGGTGCAGAAGCGTTACGATATAGTGTCGACTCGTGTAGGGGATCGGTGTGGATTGGTTCTATTACGAACCTTTCTTTTTGAGCATCTGCATATTCTTTGCTTTCCTTGCATGCTATCTAGTCGTGAGTGGCCTTATGTTTCTCTGTGACTATCTGGATTGGATTTTCATTCATAGATCTTGCCGTGGGTGACACTGTTTAGACAATTTTCTACCTGTGTCGCTGTAGATCTGCACCAAAAGGTGCCTGGATAGTTCTCTGTTTGTTTTTATAGACCTGGCCCTTCGACCTTGCCCCATTGTTCGCAGGGTAGAGGTTTTGGTATTCCGACTTTTTCCTAGATCTGACCAACGGGTCTTGATAGAGACATCGTGTGTTGACTTGTCTTGTGTGGTTTGGCCTTCCATTTGATGCACCTCGATTAGGCCGTTTTGTGATCTCATAGTCGTAATCGAGGGTTCTCTTTTCGTTTATGCCCATGGATTGGAATAACTTACGTTATCAATCCGGAACTACACGCAGTGGGACAGTTTTCCGTCCACTGCAGTTAGATCTTTCCAGTTTCTCTGAGTCTACGGACGCACCATTTTCGGTTGCGGTCCCTAGATCTCCGTCAGTTTGGTCATTATTGACTACAGTCTCCTCATTATCATCGGTTTCCTCTAAGTCATACCTAGATAGAACCGAAAGAGAATTCTCGGAAGAAATCTATTCTCACCCTCTCATATTTCAGTTTCCGATTAGTCCAAATTTGGAACCACAAGTGCATTTTTCCTTTGACGACATGGCTTCCTCTTCAGAGGGGGGCATGGAGAAGATGCAATTTTGCTTTTCGGGAATGAAAGACACCATGTCTTTATTCATTTTCGTACGCTTTATGATACCGAAATGCGTGACTTAGCATTTGGTTATCAAGATCGATTTGATCTTCGTGTAGCATTCTCTCTTTTTGGTCGATACCTCAGAGGGTCGCCTCTTACATTGTATTCCCGCAAGTATGATGCTATACTAGCGATGACTGAATTTTCCCCTTTTTTGCTGGTACACCAGAGTATTGTCTTTTTGGAAAGCTTTCAGTCTCACAGCAGCGCAGCTGCTTTACAGACAAAGCAGCGCAGCTGCTATACAGACAGAGCAACGCAGCTGCTATACAACAAAGCAGCGCAGCTGCTCTTCAGAAGCGCAGCTGCTATACAGCAGAGCAGCTGCTATACACAAAAGTAGCGCAGCAGCAGAGCAGCGCAGCAGCGAAGCTGCAACACAAACGGGACAACGCAACCCCGATTATATTTGATATGGTCTGTACGGACAATGCAACGTTTGATGTTCTTAATGTGATTCTGTACAGGATAGAGCAACTGCGATAGATACGATTCTAGTCAACTAAGTGGGAACTCAGTGGTAACTTAGTGGGTAACTCAGTGGTAGCTTAGTGATAGCTCAATGGTAGCTTGAAAGATTAGTGGTAGCTTTGTGGTAAAATATACCTCTCAAGTACACTGGTGTTGCCAGTTCAACACAAGTATAAGACTTAGGACTCATAACATATTATGTATCCAGACATCCAAGTAGTAAAACTGCAGACAGTTTTTGGGAAACTTCTGAGTATTATATCTTGAGTGTTGTCGGGTCAATTGTGCTGAAACTTTGGGAGTTATCACTGTTTATGCTACTCTATATTCTGATAGAGTTTTGTGAAGTTTTGATGCTTGTATAAGAATTGGTGAGCACTTAAGAACAGCTGTTTGGTAGGATTCTTGATAGCTTCTGAGAGTGTATCATGTCTACTTCTACTACTACTGCTGCTCCTCCACCTGCACCGGTGGTTGTACAACAACACAGAGGTCATAAGACAAGCGGATATTCCGTTCTAGGCCGCTTTTCTTGAGGTAATAGATGCCCAAGGTATTGTCCTTATTCCCGCAGTCCCTAAAATTCCCAAACAATATGTTGTGGCCGCTCGTGCTGCTGTCCCAGCACGACCAGGGATGATAATTGCGTTGCGGGATCCACTTTCTGTTATGTTTGATTTCTTACAAGGCGAGTATCGGATGTTAAACCCATATCAGGTGAAATAATTGATAAATTTCACGCGTAAACCAGGTGAAACTGCCCTTGCATTGCGTGCTCGCATGGAGACTCTGCGAGAAGCTTTACCGGACCTAATGTCCAATGCGGAAACTGTTCAAAAACTTGTTGGACAGTTTCAAGATCAATCGAAATGTTTTATACAAAGTCATCTCACTCAGACTTACGGTCTGAAATTTACATTTGATCAAGCCGCTCAATATGCGTTCGAATATGAGATGCAATCATGTTGGTGGGAAGCTCATGACTGTTCGGAAATCGCTTCCCCACTTTCTCCACCAAGCAGCCCATGGCCCAACAGTAGGCCTCCAAAGACGCTAGCCATGGGAAACCCGCCTATCAATATCGGGGACTTGATTGTGTTTCTGATGTGGAAACACGGGGCACGATGCCCGCATGTGCTTGGATAAGTCAGCCACATGCACACATTGTCAGCAAAAAGGACATTACGTCCAGGGTTGTCATACAAAGACTCTAACTTCTCGTATCAGAATCAAATTTAGAACGGTGGAATTCCAGCCCATTCTGCGAAGCCGGTCACTCCTCCTACAAAGACTGAGAAAGAGGCGACTTCGCCTAAGATCTCTCGAAGAGAGAGGGAAAAGGCCGAGTTATAAGTCATGATGGCCGCCATGATGAAGGAGCAATTTGCTGCCTTCATGGCCGAAATGAAACCCCAGTTCACAAGGAGGGCAAGGAAATGGGTACACATGCCATCGTTGAACGGCCAAATCCTCCGAGATTCTATTGTCCAACAACGGGCACCTACTTTTGATAAGGGCTCGCTTGATCACAATCGGGACGGTAAATTACAGAATTCCCGTATTCCACTTTCTTTCGAGAAAGTATCTCTCTCTCCTCTACCAGACACAGCTTCTTCCATAATGGCTGAAGCTCTCACCAATTTGGATAGTAGCATACATGATGCACACCGAGTCAAAGAATGACTAAGTATCGTTTCTGCCATGATTGGTGAAGCACCAAAGGCCTCTCCCTTTCCGAATGAGGTTCCCAAAGCCTCTTCCGTTGTTGATGAGTTCGCTGCAGTTGCCGCTTTGAGGACGTTGCGCCTAAACCGTAGTCTTTCAGTTATTCAACCGGTTACCGCGGATGAGCGCCGTGGACTTGATCCTCACATCAGTTTCTTGGACAATGCTCGAAAGTCCTTCTCCGTTAATGGTGTTGCTCCTTCTCTACCTCTCATGGACACCGAAGCCAAACCCGTGATCCTCGGATCCGGATTTGCGCTCAAGTTTGGTCTGACCGCAGACAAGCTTCAAGCCACGGCTACTCGGCTTCTCACTTCAGCCGATACCACGGAGCTAGTGCTTGGAATCACCAAGGACCCGCTCACCTTTCGATTCTAAATAGAACTGAGGGTGAGTCTGTGGAAGTTTTTGTCCGAGCATTGGTCAGTAAATGCAACCACTACGAATGCTTAGTGGGACAAGATGTTATCTTCCGAATCAGTGGGGGAGTCGATATGCATGATCAAACCTTCTCCTACCATCCGTCTAGTTTTCCGGGACGCAAAATTTGCCTCCCTCTTGTCTCTCCTCGCAAGCCGTTGCCCACTATGGCACATTTGGCTTCGGCTCTCCCTGCATTTTCCTGCATCGACCTTCGAGATAGTTTTAGTGAGCCTAATTTTCTCCTCGACTCGCGTCATTTCTTAGATACCGTCGACTCCGGGGTCTTTCCACACATTCTCCATGTGGTGGATAGCGATATCAATGGGATGTTGAGTTTGCAGAGGGTTTATACATGTACAGGTGGTGATCAAGGGTTCCACGTGGAGTACCTCTCTCCTCCATTATCTTTCAACCCGGTTGACCAATATTGCTGTTCCAAGCCTCACCTGTGTTGACCAGCTCCTCTACAGGCTAAGGAGCTAGGGGGGGGAATTATTGGGTCCACTCACTATAGGGGAGTATTCTTCCCCTTCTCTCTTTCCACTTCACTCTAGGGGAGTATTCTGCCCTTTTTCTTTTTGGGTCATTTTCAGTTTTATTCCTTCTCATGATGTATATATTTTTTGACTTTTCAAATTTATTTTTGTTGTTGAATATGTTTGTGAGCATGACTTTGCTGGTTTAGATGCATGTTCGCTTGCTTGTCTCTCATGCACGAGAGTTGTCATGCCACATCGTGTCTGCTCCTCGTGCGCACGAAATCATGCCCGCACGCGCGATATTCGGCGCGCGCGCACGATAAAATACACGCACGCGCGATATTATAAATGCACGCGCGGTATTTCTCACGCACACGCAGTATCTCTCACGCACGCGCGGTATTTTGCACGCACGCACAGTATTTCTCACGCACGCGGGTTATTTCGCATGCACGCACGGTTTAAGTCACGCGCCCGCGGTTTTATGCATGCACACGCGATTCCATGCATGCATGCATGATTTAATGAACGCACGTGTAGCTTTTTCGTTCGCACGTGTAAAATTTCGCGTCTGTTCATTTATTTATATGTTTGTTGAACCGTACTAATTTCGGCTAGACGCTTCGTTTCGTGCGTAGGTACACACTTTTCTAGTATTTCGTGCGTTACCTTTTATTTCGTGCTTAGGTACTACGATTTCGAAGTATGGACGTGGAGTATCGTTTGGAGGCGAATCGCGATTTTTAGGCGACGCTTCGATACACCATTTATTTATTTATTTAAGTCGAGATCCCATGTAGGTTCGCGCGCACATGTAGTTAGGGAGGGTTTTTACCCTCGGGCGGTGGATTTTGTCAGGCGTACGGCAGACGATGTTGGCCCCCTATTGGCCAACATCTTAAGTACTTTCATGCATGTAAATTAGACTAGACGTAGGCTTATTTTGCTTAGGCCTAGCGTAGCTCTTACTTAGCCTAATTCTCAGACTTAGAAAAGTTAGCTTTTGGACAAGAATTTTCTCTTGGCGGCGGAGCTGTTTTCTTGCTTCCTCCTTGCCACCGATTGCCCACCATTTCCTTTTCTTCTTGTTAGCTAGCGATAGATGCTAGTTAGTGTTGTTTTTAGAAAGCTTTGGTCCTCTTTATGCCTCAGCTGTGAGAGAGAGTTGTTCAGGACTTAAGCTAATTTTTGGTTGAGTTCGGTTCAGTACTTACCGAAATTAGTGTGACAGTGAAGTTGGGAGTTCACGGTTCATTCACTCTTGGGACACGTGTCGTCACTTGGGAGAATGCGTGAGTATGTCCTCTGTGGATGTACAGAAATTTGGCAGGACCACTGGACTTCGTGAAGTCAATTCTACGGTGCCAAATCCTCTAATCGGACCGCTGACAGCCACCGCCAACAAATAGTGACGAGGCGTGACTAGATCATTATCACTTTACGTTGTCTGAACTTCGGTGTAAATATTTGTGATAGAATGTTTGATGTACGGCTGGAATGCCTCCGTACAGCTTAGTTTAGTTTCGGTGTATAAAAGTAGGACTTAGTGAATTTGATTTTAAAGAACAAATGATATGAATACTGTACACTCAGTTTTATGAAATTTCATTTCTACATATCTCACAGATCTGTGAGCGAAATTGATTGAAATTTTGTGTGTGTCTTCTTTTTTATGTTATCTACATTGTGTTTATTTTTCAGGACCACTGGAGTGTTTTTCTGAAAGTTATAGTCTGTCAAAGTTGCTGTTTAGCCATCGGTATTTGTGGAAACTTCCTCTCTTGATTTGTTCTACGATGACTACTGCTGCATCTTCTTCATCTTCAGTACCAGCATTTGTCTCAGAACAACAGGTCACGGGCCCGCCTTCACGAATGTAACAGGGTTACAGAATTGGGTACTTAGTGGCTAGGGCTAGGCTGCTATAGTTGCGATTTCTGAGCAGCGCACTTGCGATTACAGAGTAGAGCAGGTGCGATTCCAGACCAGCGCAGCATAGCAGCATAGCAACTTAGCGGCGTAGCAACTTAGTAGCGCAGCAGCGTAGCAGCGCAGCATAGCAACGCCGCAGAATGTAGATTGAGCTGTATAGTTCTAGAAGGAAGTTTTGGATAGATCTCGATTGACCGTGAAGGTCCACGTGTACAGCTGTATAGTACTAGGTGACTAGCAGTTAGTTTAAATAGTCAAGTAGACCTGGTGAATGAAAACCTCAAGTAGACCTACACAGCTAGCGCAACCTTGTACTCTCTTTCAAGTAATAAAGCGCAACCTTGTCTGTGAGTTCTGTGTGCTCCTGCTGTTGCTACGGGAAGATCCTTGGTGTTTTCCGCTGTGCACGGTGACGTGTTGTGGTGTATTGTCACCTCTTTTACACTGGTATCAAAGCTTTTACCCGTGACTCGACAGCATGGATGAACACGGCGTATCCACTACAGAAATGTTGGCGCAAGTTCTCAGGGAGTTGGAAAGTGTGAGATTACAGAACGCGCAGCTGAGTAACACCGTCACAGCCTTGGAGTCGCGTCTAGGGGAGCGACCTCATGGAGGCATAGAGCGAGACTTCCGGAGACCGAAATTAAGACTTCTCGACGAGTTTGATCCTGCAAGACACAAGAACCTTGACTCATGGCTATTCTCCGTTGCGAACTATCTCGAGAAGTTTCCTAGCCTATCTGATCGTGAGAAGATTCACTATGCGGGTGGTCTTCTTAAAGGGGCAGCGGGGGCTTAGTGGAGAATATTGGTAGAGGACGATGAGTTACCGACCGTCTGGGCGCTCTTCGTTCAACTCCTCCGCGACACTAAGCAGCCCGTCAACACGATGAAGGCGGTGAGAGATAAGATCGCAGTATTCAAGCAACGAACTTCAGTGATGGAGTTTACGCAGCGGTTCTTGGAGTGCAAAGTTCAAATACTTACGATGACGGAGGATGAAGCCGTGGATCGCTACGTGAAGGGGCTTAAGTTGTCTATTTGAAGAGATGTGGAGCAATGGCTTGCTCGGGAAAGCACGACTCCTCCTCACTCGGCAATCATTCAGTTTGCGGAGCGGACCGATTCAATCGACTTTAACCTCCGAAGACCGTATAACTACGGGTCGAGTAGTAGTGGAGGACACCGACGAGACGAAGGTCCAACCCCCATGGAGCTCGGCGCAATTAATGAGGATAAGGAAGAGGTCAACATCCTGCGGAAGAAGAAGAAATCTACCAAGACCAAGACCAATGACTTATCCCCCGAGGAAATCCAGCGGAGGAGGCAAAATGGCTTATGCTTCCAGTGCGGTTCTCCAGATCATATGGCTCGAGAGTGTCTAAAACGGAAAGGTCCCAAAAAGGGAAAACTTATCGTTATGAGGTTGGCCGGTGAAGGAGGAGACCCTTTGATATTTCGGGTCCAAATAGGAGTGAGTGCGGCTAACTTCATGGTGGACTCCGGAGTATTGGGGAACTTCATTAATGAGGCAACGGTGAAAAGGTTGAAACTTCCTCTTGTGGTACTCAATGATCCTCAGTCGCTACAATTGGCCGACGGAAGTTCCTTATCCATTACCCATCGTACCCCGAGGTTACGCGTCGGAATTGGGAAATTCCGATGGTACGACACGCTTCATGTATTACCTCTTGGGGACCATGAGGTAATCTTTGGGAAGCCGCGGCTGCAAAAATGGAATCTGACAATTGATTGGAGAAGTGGCGCCATGAGAGTGAAGAAAGGTGAAGAAGAGTTCGAGGTAAAAGCGGGAGCGACAGGTAAGGGAGCGGAAGAGGGACGCCTGCTTTCGGCCTTACAGCTTAAGAGGGCACTCAAGAAAGGGGAAACGATTGGTATGGCGGTCGTCCAGCCAATGGAGGAGGCGAAGGAGGAGATCCCGGAAGAATGGAAGAAGAAGGACCCCGACTTCGACTCCAAAGAAAGTGACGACATTGGAAAGACTTCTGAAGAGGCCCAGGAAGTCGTGACAAAACTTCTCGAGGAGTACGCAGATGTATTTCCCCCGAAGCTCCCCGAAGGATTACCTCCGAAGCGCGAAGTAGACCATAGGATAGAGCTTGTTCCTGGAGCAGTACCCCCGGCTAATCGGATGTACAAGATGAGCTACACCGAGTTCGATGAATTGAAAAAGCAACTCGCGGAGTTGGTCAAAGCCGGAGCAATCGAACCAAGCAAGTCACCGTATGGAGCCCCCGTTCTCTTTGTGAACAAGAAAGATGGAGGTTTCCGTATGTGTGTAGACTACCGAGCGCTGAACAAATTAACGGTGAAGAATGCGTACCCCTTGCCGAGGATCGACGAATTGTTGGATCGACTTCGAGGTGCTAAATATTTTTCGAAAATAGACTTCGGAGCAACTACTACCAGATTAGAATTGCCAAAGAGGATGTGGAGAAAACAACGTTCAAAACTCGCTACGTCATTTCTAGTTTAGGGTAATGCCGTTCGGGTTGACTAACGCACCGGCATAATTTTATGCATTTAATGAATTCTATCTTTCGGCAATATCAGGACGCGTTTGTGATTGTTGAAACTCTGAGACCTCCATAAGTCCTCAGAGTGGACAGCTTCCAAGAAGCCTCTAGGATAATCATGACCCTTTTGTGTTTCAGCAAAAATAATTGCACCTTTGGCATACAAAAACTTTGACCACCTGCACCCCTGTGAAGGCAAGACTCCCCTGAGTCGATAGCAAAAAGAATCTTTGAATTTAATCCCCTGAGTAGTAAGTTATGGAGGGTCAAAGTTGACCTTTTGTACAGAAGCTCTCTAAGAGAGAGGGTCCTATCTCCTAATTTTTCTAAGTCCTATCTCTCTCACAGACTCTATCCACTGATGTACACAACCAATCAGAATACAGTTCCGTACGCAAAAGTACAGCTGCCGGTGTACTTTATGTACAAACATTGTACGACATGCCCTAAATGTCGACACATGTCATATCCAAATTCGGTGCCATAATCTTCGGAGATTCCACGATCCAATGTAATTTCGCCACGCGTCATCCGATGTGGCGATGGCCACAAACCGCCAAAATCTTCTTCCGCGATCTCGGCGCTAATTGCGGCCGTCCGATTAGAATCTAATTTAATCGTAGCCGTAATAAATACATGCGCGGTATTCGTTTCACTTACGAAATAAATGCGCGGTATTGATTTCGTACATGTACCGTATTCCGTACTTATACATTACCTAATCTATGTATACCGTAAACAGTTACAGTTAAATGATTTAACCTACGTATTAATGTTTAAATAAATATTGTACTATATACTTTGTAATACCAATCCTAGACTAAACGGCTAAGGCTACCGGCTATCAAATGTCTGCCGGCCGGTAGGTATAGGGATCAAATCCTGTCGCCGGCACATACCTTTTAGATAAAATAAACCCTTTAACTAATATAAATTTTCCGTAAACCTCTGGATAGCCTAGGTAGCCATGGCTCTAGCTCCCTCTCCAATTTCTCAGTGACTGCGACAAGTTTGAGAGTTGGAGAGAGAAGTTAGAGGTAGACTGCCTCGGCTTCTTTATTTCTATTCAGACCTAGAAAATACTTAAAAACCATTAGTTTCTACACTCCCCTTATTTTCTAGTCAATCTTTAATTTCAGACCACACTTCTCCTTGCAAAAAATTAGCTTAGGGGAAGGCACAGGTTTGGTCATCATATCTGCTACCATCTCACTATCTGGTCTGTACTCTAAACTGATTATTTTGTTTTCTACTTTCTCTCTAACAAAGCTGAGTCTGATGTCCATGTGTTTGGCTTTAAAATGATGTTTAAGATTTGCAGAAATAGCGATTCTTGCCTCATTATCACAAAAAATTTTCCGCACACCACTCTTAAGGTGACCAAGCTCACCAAGCAAAGACTTGATCCACATCAATTCTTTTACAGCAGAGCAAGAGGCCATATACTCAGCCTCCATGGTGGACTAAGCAATAACCTTTTGCTGTTTGCTACTCCAACAGCAAGCCCCATCACCCACATATAATACATATCCAGAGGTGCATCTCCTCATCGGAGCATCACCATAACTGGCATCACTCCAAGTAGTGATGTTGTAACTCTGAGACCTCCATAAGTCCTAAAAGTAGACAGCTTCTAAGAAACCTCTAGGATAATCCTGACCCCTTTGTGTTTAAGCAAAAATAACTGACACCCTGGCAGACAAAAACCCTGACCACCTCCACCCCTGTGAAGGCAAGACTCCCTTGAGTCAATAGCAAAAAGAATCTCTAAATTTGCTCCCCTGAGCAGTAAGTTATGGAGGGTCAAAGTTGACCTTTTGTACAGAAGCTCTCTAAGAGAGAGGGTCCTATCTCCTAATTTTTCTAAGTCCTATCTCTCTCACAGACTCTATCTACTGATGTACGGAACCAATCAGAATTGAGTTCCGTACGTAAAAGTACAGCTGTCGGTGTACTTTAGGTACGGACATTGTACGAGAAGGCCTAAATGTCGACACATGTCATATCCGGATTTGATGCCATAATCTCCGGGGATTCCACGATCCAACGAAATTTCGCCACGCGTCATCCGATGTGGCGATGGCCAAAAACCGCCGAAAACTTCCTCTGCGATCTCGGCGCTAATTGCCGCCGTCCGATTAGAATCTTATTTAATCGTAGCCGTAATAAATACATGCGCGGTATTTGTTTCATTTACGAAACAAATGCGCGGTATTGATTTTTAGTCCATACCGTAATCCGTATTTTATATATTACCGGATCTATATATCCCGTAATCTATTATAGTTAAATGAATAATCGTACGTATACATATTTAAATAATTATCAAACTATATAATACGTAATATGAATCCTAGACTTAACGGCTAAAGCTACCGGCTATTTCCTGTCTGCCGGGCGGTAGGTACAAGGATCAATTCCTGCTGCTGGCACATACCTTTTAAATAAATAAACCCAAAGAAATATAAATTTCCCGTAAACCTCAGGATAGCCTAGGTAGCCATGGCTCTAGCTTCCTCTCCAATTTCTCAGTGGCTGCGACAAGTTTGAGAGTTGGAGAGAGAAGTTAGAGATAGACTGCCCTAGCTCCTATATTTCTTTTCAGACCTAGAAAATACTTCAAAACCATTAGTTTCTACACTCCCCTTATTTTCTAGTCAATCTTTAATTTCAGACCACACTTCTCCCTGCAAAAAAATAACTTAGGGGAAGGCACAGGTTTGGTCATCATATCTGCTACCATCTCACTATCAGGTCTGTACTCTAAACTGATTATTTTGTTTTCTACTTTTTCTCTAACAAAGCTGAGTCTGATGTCCATGTGTTTGGCTTTAAAATGATGTTTAGGATTGGCAGAAATAGCAATTGCTGCCTGATTATCATAAAAACTTTTCTGCACACCACTCTTAAGGTGACCAAGCTCATCAATCAAAGACTTGACCCACATCAATTATTTTACAGCCGAGCAAGAGGCCATATACTCAGCCTCCATGGTGGATTGAGCAATAACTCTTTGCTGTTTGCTACTCCAACAGCAAGCCCCATCACCCACATATAATACATATCCAGAAGTGCATCTCCTCATCGGAGCATCACCATAACTGGCATCACTCCAAGTAGTGATGTCTGTATTCTCCCCACCCAAATGCAACCATATATCCCTAGTTCCTATCAAATATCTAAGGACTCTCTTAGCTGCCTCCCAATCCTTCTTAGTGGGAGCATTTAGACTTCTACTCAGCACTCCTACTGCTGCAGCTAAATCCGGCCGGGTACAATTCATAAAATAGATTAGATTTCCCACTACTTGCCTGTAAAGAATAGTCTGCATGAACTTCTATTCTTCAGGAAATAATTCCTCGTCTAAGACTATGACTCCTTCTTCCTCACTTCCCTTCTTAAACTCCATTGGAGTTGTACAACTATTAGCTTTATCCAATTGAAATTTTTCAAGCATGTTCCCTATTGCTTCCTTTTGAGTGAGTCTTATAATTTTCCTTTTTCGGTCTCTCTCTACTTGAATTCCCAAAATATATTTTGCTTCTCCCATATCTTTCATTTCAAATCTCCGTTTAAGATCGGTTTTCAATTAATTAATTTTTTCTATTGATTTACTTAAAACAAGCAAATCATCAACATAAATTGCAATAAATAAAAAACCTTCCTCATCTTCGAAAATATAGATTGAGTGATCTGAGCTGATTCGAATATATCCCAGACCGGTAAGAAACACATCAAGCTTGTTATTCCATCGTCGAGGCGCCTGTTTCAAACCATAAAGAGTTTTAATCAGCCTGCATACCTTACTCTCCTCTCCTTCCTCCACAAATCATTCGGGTTGTCGCATGAAGATCTCCTCTTCCAATTCTCCATGCAAAAAGGCTTTCTTGATGTCCATCTGAGCACTTCCATGTCTTCTGCCGCTGCAAAACTGAGTAGTATGCGGACGGAGGGAAATCTGACCACCGGGGCAAAGGTTTCCTCGTAGTCAATTCCTTCCTTTTGTGTAAATCCCTTTGCCACTAATCTGGCCTTGTAGCGCTCGATTCTGTTATCTGGGTTCAGTTTTAATTTAAAAACCCACTTACAACCGATTGGTTTTCGGTTAGGTGGACAGTCCACCAGCTCCCAAGTATCGGCTGCCATGATTGAAGCCATCTCCTCATTGATGGCTGTCTTCCACCGGTTGCTTTCTGGACAAGTCATCGCCTCTCCATATGTTTGAGGTTCATCTTGATGAGATAGTTTAGTTACCTTGTTATTAACCTGTTTTTTTTGCAGTCTTTTGCTACTTGTCCTCCCCCCCTCAAAATCTGAGGCTGGAATAGATGGTTCTCGTGGATTCTTTCGAACAAACTCGGCTTCTCCCCTATCCCTTGATTCCGAATCAATTTCCACCACGTCTTTCGCTTCGAGTAGAGTTGTCACTGGAGTTTCTACAGCCGAGTCCTTTTCGGTCTGATTTGTTCCTGCAAGAATGTCATCTTCTCTAAAACCTGGATAGTTAGGTAGCTCAAAGTCATCGGAATTTTCTGACTCAAATCTGATTTTTACTGACTTCGTATATTTGAAGGGATCCACAGACTTTCCTTCATCCATAACTACTAGATGCTTTACTAAGATTATATTTTTCCTTTTTAGATCATAAACTCTATATCCTTAACATCTTCATCATATCCTAATAAGTATCCCGGTTTTCCTTTAGGATCTAGCTTCCAATTGGACCGATCAGTATCTAGACTGAACACTTGACTGCCGAAAACCTTTAAGTGAGATATGTCTGGTTTCCGGCCTGTCCATCTCTCATAAGGTGTTTGATCTTTTATAGCTGAAGTAAGAACTCTATTCTTGAGGTAATTAGCACAGTTCATTGCTTCTGCCCAAAACCTTTTTCCTATCTTTTTATCCGACAACATACTTCTAGCACTATCACTTAGTGTTCTATTTAACCTTTCAGCCACCCCATTCTGTTCCGGGTTTTCTGGAATTGTCTTTTGGTGTTGGACCCCATCTTCCCTCATAAAATCCTCAAACTGGTTAGAAGCATACTTTCCACCATTGTCACTCCGTATTCTCTTGATTGGAGTTTCATGGAGTTTTTCGCTCCATGCTTTATATTGTCTAAAACAATCCTGAGCTTCTGACTTGTTTTTCAAAAAATACACCCGGGAATACGGAGACCAATCATCAATCATAGTCATCATAAATCTCTTCCCCCCCGGTAAGGGCACTCTAGCTGGTCCCCAAATATCTGTGTGTACTAGATCTAGAATTTTTTTCTCCCTTATAGGTGGCTGTTTTAGGAAAGGGTAATTTGTGTGCTTTACCTTGAGCACATCCACTACAATCACTTATATCATCACTCTCACTGAACTGAATCCCTTCCACCACACCCATCTTTTTCATCTCTCTTAACTTATCTAGATTCACATGCCCAAGCCTCTTATGCCACATCATAATTTCATGAACACCACTTTAATAAAGTTTCTTCGTTTCATTACTTAAGATCAGCCTAAACATCCCATGGCTACCTTTCTCAGCAATGAAATAGACATCCTCCTCAAAACTAGCAGTAAAGACTCCTTCCCTACTGGTAGTGAAAAAACCCTTATCATCTAATATAGATGTAGAAATAAGGTTTTTGTTCAGCTACGGAATAAACAATACATCGGAGAATGTTAATATGGATGTCTTTCCTTCTACTAACACTTTCACATCTACCAATCCTACAAGAGTAGTGGTGACTATCCTCCCATCCCCGTACTCTATCTCTACGGTGGGAATCTTTCTTATCTTATTGAACAGGTGCCTATCCTTACACATGTGCATGGAGGCACCTGAATCTATAATCTAGCCTGCTTCACCTTTCAATCCACCGTAAACACATTTCTGCCTTCGTGGAATTTTAACCTCATTTTTCGCCTCCAACTCCTCATCCAAAAGGAGCTCATCGTCCTCGTCCTCGGATTCTGCCTCAAGTACCTGTGTGACAAGGGCCTTTTTCTTTCTTCTCGGGGTACCACCGGTCTGCCCCTCCTTTAACCGAAGCTTGGTTAGATTAGTGCACTCTGCCATATAGTGCCCCGGTTTGTTACAAAAATGACATAAACCTTTGGGAGCCCTTGGTTCGAACTCGTCAACCTCATTATTCTGCTCCCTCCCCCTATAGATTCCGACCGGTTTCCGTGAATCCTTGTTCCTCCAATCGGTCGCTGTTGCCAAGGCTTGGCCACTCTTTCCTCCCCTTCGGATCTCAATCGTATTCTCTCGAACGAGAATCATCCCTACCACTGAGTTCCATATCCACCTTGAGTCCGGCAAGTCCTGCACACGGTAAACTATGTTCACGAACTCATCAGGTAACTTCATCAGTAAACAGTTAACCTTTTCTTTTTCACTAAAATCTTTTCCCGCACTCTCTAGCTCCATGAAGAGTGTAGCAAGCTCATTGCAAAAATCCAACATATTTCCCCCTTTGTATACATACTCGTTAACTTTCTGATCAGCCAAGTGTTGTTGCTAAATCGTACCACTTCGGTACATCTCTATGAGAGCCATGCAAAGATCGGATGCCCTTTCTACCTGCAAAAGAGGACATGCAAGTCCTTGAGTAAGATGGCGTAGGATGAACTGCTTTGACGCCATATTGTTGAAGTCCCAGGTTTCAGTATCATTCTCCTCGTTCCTCGGAATAGGTGACATGAATGCCGAACCAGTTGCTAATGGTGTGGTCGTCTGCTTCTCCTTTCCTTTGTCCACCACCTCTTTTTCTTTTGTTTCCTCCGTTGAAGGTGGATCCTCTTTCCTGGTGAATCTCGTTCCTCCAAACCCTGGAGGAATTCGAAGACTTGATGGACGCCCCAACCGTCCACTCAATATCCCCCAAAACCTTTTTTCGAATAAAGCTTCTATCATCATTCTTTCCCCGTATATGAAGCCAGTTCCATTAAAGATTGGCACCCTAGAGGGTGGGCCCATAACTTAAAACTCTGAGACCTCCATAAGTCCTCAGAGTGGACAGCTTTCAAGAAGCCTCTAGGATAATCCTGACCCCTTTGTGTTTCAGCAAAAATAACTGCCACCCTGGCAGAGAAAAACTTTGACCACCTGCACCCCTGTGAAGGGAAGACTCCCCTGAGTCGATAACAAAAAAATCTCTGAATTTTCTCCCCTAAGCAGTAAGTTATGGGGGGTCAAAGTGTACCTTATGTACGGAAGCTCTCTGGGAGAGAGGGTCCTATCTCCTAATATTTTCCAAGTCCTATCTCTCTCACAGACTCTATCTACTGATGTACGGAACCAATCAGAATACAGTTCCGTCGCAAAAGTACAATTGCCGGTGTACTTTATGTACGAACATTGTACGACATGGCCCAAATGTCGACACATGTCATATTCGGATTCGGTGTCATGATCTCCGGAGATTCCACGATCCAATGTAATTGCGCCACGCGTCATCCGATGTGGCGATGGCCACAAACCGCCGAAATCGTCTTCCGCGATCTCGACGCTAATTCCGACCGTCCGATTAGAATCTAATTTAATCGTAGCCATAATAAATACATGCGCTGTATTTGTTTCACTTACGAAACAAATGCGCGGTATTGATTTTTAGTCCGTACGGTAATCCGTACTTTATATATTACCGGATCTATGTATCCCGTAATCTATTATAGTTAAATGAATTATCGTACGTATACATATTTAATTAATTATCAAACTATATACCACATAACATCAATCCTAGACTTAACGGTTAAGGCTACCGGCTATTTCCTGTCTGCCGGCCGGCAGGTACAAGGATCAATTCCTGTCGCCGGCACATACATTTTAAATAAATAAACCTTAACTAATATAAATTTCTCGTAAACCTCAGGATAGCCTAGGTAGCCATGGCTCTAGCTTCCTCTCCAATTTCTCAGTGACTGCGACGAGTTTGAGAGTTTGGAGAAAGAAGTTAGAGATAGACTGCCTCGGCTTCTTTATTTCTTTTCAGACCTAGAAAATACTTAAAACCATTAGTTTCTACAGATGTCAGTATTCTCCCTACCCAAATGCAACCATAGATCCCTAGTTCCTATCAAATATCTAAGGACTCTCTTAGCTGCCTCACATTCCTTCTTAGTGGGAGCATTTAGACTTCTACTCAGCACTCCTACAGCTGCAGCTAAATCCGGCCGGGTACAATTCATAAAATAGATTAGACTTCCCACTACTTGCGTGTAAGGAATAGTCTGCATGAACTTCTGTTCTTCAGGAGATAATTCCTCGTTTAAGACTATGACTCCTTCTTCCTCACTCCCCTCACTTCCCTTTTTCAACTCCATTGGAGTTGTACAACTATTAGCTTTATCCATTTGAAATTTTTCAAGCATGTTCCCTATTGCTTCCTTTTGAGTCAGTCTTATAATTTTCTTTTTTCGGTCTCTCTCTACTTGAATTCCCAAAATATATATTGCTTCTCCCATATCCTTCATTTCAAATCTCCCCTTAAGATCGGTTTTTCATTGTGTTAATTTTTTCCATTGATTTACTTAAAACAAACAAATCATCAACATAAATTGCAATAAATATAAAACCTTCCTCATCTTGGAAAACATAGATTGAGTGATCTGAGCTGATCCGAATATATCCCAGACCGGTAAGAAACTCATCAAGCTTCTTATTCCATTGTTGAGGTGCCTGTTTCAAACCATAAAGAGATTTAATCAGCCGGCATACCTTACTTCCTCTCCTTCCTCCACAAAACCTTCGGGTTGTCGCATGAAGATCTCCTCTTCCAATTCTCTAAGCAAAAAGGTTGTCTTGATGTCCATCTGATGCACTTCCATGTCTTCCGCCGATGCTAAACTGAGAATTATGTGGACGGAGGGAAATCTGACCACCGGGGAAAAGGTTTCCTCGTAGTCAATTCCTTCCTTTTGTGTAAATCCCTTTGCCACTAATCTGGCCTTGTAGCGCTCGATTGTGTTATCTGGGTTCAGTTTTAATTTGAAAACCCACTTATAACCGATTGGTTTTCGGTTAGGTGGACAATCCACCAACTCCCAAGTATCGGCTGTCATGATTGAAGCCATCTCCTCATTGATGGCTGTCTTCCACCGGTTGCTTTCTGGACAAGTCATCGCCTCTCCATAAGTTTGAGGTTCATCTTGATGAGATAGTTTAGTTACCTTATTATTAACCTGTTTTTCTTGCAGTCTTTTGCTACTTCTCCATCTAAGGCCGGAATAGATGGTTCTCGTGGATTCTTTCGAACAAACTCGGCTTCTCCCCTATCCCTTGATTCCGAATCAATTTCCACCACGTCTTCCGCTTCGAGTAGAGTTGTCACTGGAGTTTCCACAGCCGAGTCTTTTTCGGTCTGATTTGTTCCTCGAAAAATGTCATCTTCTCTAAAACCTGGATAGTTAGGAAGCTCAAAGTCATCGGAATTTTCTGACTCAAATCTGATTTTTACTGACTTCGTATATTTGAAGGGATCCACAGACTTTCCTTCATCCATAACTACTAGATGCTTTACTAAGATTATATCTTCCCTTTTTAGATCATAAACTCTATATCCTTTAACATCCTCGTCATATCCTAATAAGTATCCCGGTTTTCCTTTAGGATCTAGCTTCCAATTGGATCGATCAGTATCTAGACTGAATACTTGACTGACGAAAACCTTTAAGTGAGATATGTCTGGTTTCCGGCCTGTCCATCTCTCATAAGGTGTTTGATCTTTTATAGCTGAAGTAAGAACTCTATTTTTGAGGTAATTAGCACAGTTCATTGCTTCTACCCAAAACCTTTTTCCTATCTTTTTATTTAACAACATACTTCTAGCACTATCACTTAATGTTCTATTTAATCTTTCAGCTACCCCATTCTGTTCCGGATTTTTTGGAATTGTCTTTTGGGCCTTTTGGTGTTGGACCCCATCTTCCCTTAGAAAATCCTCAAACTAGTTAGAAGTATACTCTCCACCATTGTCACTCCTTACTCTCTTGATTGGAGTTTCATGGAGTTTTTCGCTCCACGCTTTATATTGTCTAAAACAATCCTGAGCTTCTGACTTGTTTTTCAAAAAATACACCCGGGAATACCGAGACCAATCATCAGTTATAGTCATCATAAATCTCTTCCCCCCCGGTGAGGGCACTTTAGCCGGTCCCCCAAATATCTGTGTGTACTAGATCTAGAATTTTTTCTCCCTTATAGGTGGCGGATTTAGGAAAGGGTAATCTGTGTGCTTTACCTTGAGCACATCCACTACAATCACTTATATCATCACTCTCACTGAACTGAATCCCTTCCACCACTCCCATCTTTTTCATCTCTCTTAACTTATCTAAATTCACATGCCCAAGCCTCTTATGCCATATCATAATATCATGAACACCAACATAATAAAGTTTCTTCGTTTCATTACTTAAAATCAGCCTAAACATCCCATGGCTACCTTTCTCAGCAATGAAATAGACATCCTCCTCAAAACTAGCAGTAAAAACTCCTTCCCTAGTGCTAGTGAAAAAACCCTTATCATCTAATACTGATGTAGAGATAAGATTTTTGTTCAGCTCCGGAATAAACAATACATCGGAAAATGTTAATATAGATGTCTTTCCTTCTACTAACACTTTCAGATCTACCGATCCTACAAGAGTAGTGGTGACTATCCTCCCATCCCCGTACTGTATCTCTACAGTGGGAATCTTTCTTATCTTAGTGAACAGGTGCCTATCCTTACACATGTGGATGGAGGCACCTGAATCTATGATCCAGCCTGCTTCACCTTTTAATCCACCGTAAGCACATTTCTTCCTTCGTGGAATTTTGACCTCGTTTTTCGCCTCCAACTCCTCATCCAAAAGGAGCTCATCGTCCTCGTCCTCAGATTCCGCCTCAAGTACCTGTGTGACAAGGGCCTTTTTTTTTCCTCTCGGGGTACCACCGGTCTGCCCCTCCTTTAGTAGAAGCTCGGTTAGCTTAGTGCACACTGCCATATAGTGCCCCGGTTTCTTACAAAAAAGACATAAACCTTTGGGAGCCCTTGGTTCGAACTCGTCGGCCTGTTTTTTCAGCTTCCTACCCCCATAGTTTCCGACCGGTTTTCGGGAATCCCTGTTCCTCAAATCAATCACTGTTGCCAAGGCTTGGCCACTCTTTCCCCCCCTTCGGATCTCAATTGTATTTTCTTGAACGAGATTCATCCCTACCACTGAGTTCCATATCCACCTTGAGTCAGGCAAGTCCTGCACACGGTAAACTATGTTTACGAACTCATCAGGTAACTTCATCAGTAAACAGTTAACCTTTTCTTTTTCACTAAAACCTTTTTCCGCACTCTCTAGCTCCATGAAGAGTGTAGCAAGCTCATTGCAAAAATCCAACATATTTTCCCCTTTGATTAAATACTCCTTAACTTTCTGATCAGCCAACTGTTGTTGCTGAATCGTACGACTTCGATACATCTCTATGAGAGCCATCAAAAGATCGGATGCCCTTTCTACCTGCAAATGAGGACACGCAAGTCCTTGAGTGAGATGGCGTAGGATGAAGTGCTTTGCGGCCATATTGTTGAAGTCCCAGGTTTCAGTATCATTCTCCTCAATCCTCGGAATAGGTGACAAGAATGTCGAACCAGTTGCTATTGGTGTGGTCGTCTCCTTCTCCTTTCCTTTGTCTACAACCTCTCCTTCTTTTGTTTCCTCCGTTGAAGGTGAATCCTCTTTCCTAGTGAATCTGGTTCCTCCAAACCCTGGAGGAATTCCAAGACTTGATGGACGCCCCAACCGTCCACTCACATCCCCCAAAACCTTTTTTCCCATATAGCTCCTATCATCATACTTTCCTAGTATATGAAGCCAGTTCCATTAAAGATTGGTACCTTAGAGGGTGGGCCCATAACCTGAAACTCTGAGACCTCCATAAGTCCTCAAAGTGGACAGCTTCCAAGAAGCCTCTAGGATAATCCTGACCCCTTTGTGTTTCAGCAAAAATAACTGCCACCTTGGCAGACAAAAACCCTGACCACCTACACCCCTGCAAAGGCAAGACTCCCCTGAGTCGATAGCAAAAAGAATCTCAGAATTTGCTCCCCTGAGCAGTAAGTTATGGAGGGTCAAAGTTGACCTTTTGTACAAAAGCTCTCTGGGAAAGAGGGTCCTATCTCCTAATTTTTCTAAGTCCTATCTCTCTCACAAACTCTATCTTCTGATGTACGGAACCAATCAGTATACAGTTCCGTACGCAAAAGTACAGTTGCCCGTGTACTTCAGGTACGGACATTGTACGACATGGCCTAAATGTCGACACATGTCATATCCGGATTTGGTGCCATAATCTCCGGAGATTCCACGATCCAATGTAATTTTGCCACGTGTCATCCGATGTGACGATGGCCACAAACCGCCGAAATCTTCTTCCGCGATCTCGGAGTTAATTTCGGCCGTCCGATTAAATCAGGATTTAATCGTTGCCGTAATAAATACTTGCGCGGCATTCGTTTCAATTAATAAATAAATGCGCGGTATTGATTTTCAGTCCGTACCGTAATCTTAACTTTACACATTACCCGATCTATGTATTCTGTAATAAATTACAGTTAAATGATTAATCCTACGTATACATGTTAAAATAAATATCAAACTATATACTACGTAACATTAGTCTTAGAGTTAACGGCTAAGGCTACCGGCTATCTGCTGTCTGCCGGCCGGTAGGTGAAGGGATCAAATCCTGCGGCCGGCACATATATTTTAGATAAAATAAACCCTTTAACTTATATAAATTTCCCGTAAACCTCTGGATATCCTAGGTAGCCATGGCTCTAGCTCCCTCTCCAATTTTTCTGTGACTGCGACAAGTTTGAGAGTTTGGAGAGAGAAGTTAGAGGTAGACTGCCTCGGCTTCTTTCTATATTTCTATTTAGACCTAGAAAATACTAAAAATGTACCATTAATTTCTACAATTCCCGTGCAAGTGTGAAGACGAGCTAGAAGTGGGCTGTGATGATAATATTGCCAAATTGTCGTACCTTCTAAGTTCCAAGTAGATGCAAAATATACTTGTTTTTTTACCCATTTTTCGTTCGGCGTAACATTTTATCATTGCAAGTGCCATTTTTTGTGAAAACAACGTAAAAAAACCCTTACTTGAACACATGGCCACACACCCTTATACACGTATTTAGTAACAAAAAAATGTACGGTAATACTACAAAATATCCCCCCTTTCGGATCCAAAGTTAACGCACCCGAGGGAGGGGGTGAAAACTTCTCGACAACCTAAGGGTACTTTCACATGTAACCGAAACTTAGTCTTGTTACTTTGTTTTTTAGTGAAGATTCTCCGTACAACTTTTAGAGCATTCGGATGTAAAGGCAAACAAATTGTCACTTAAAAAAGTTACTTACGTAGACGTGTACGAAACAATGTGAAAGATGAAGTGGTACACCAAAAATAGCAAAACTTCCACTCGACTTCAATTTGAGGCATCTCCCCGCACGTTGTACAACTTTTGTGACTTTGTCATGTTCGTACGCCACTTTGTCGACTTGTTGACCCTAAAATACCTTCGCTGTTGTAAGAAATGTGGTTTCATTTTTCGTCTTCCCACTTGCCGAGAGGTGGCCAATGTTTTTCCTATGACGTATGTGTGAAAACACGTGTTTTTGAGGTAGGCAGTCCTTGTACGCAAATTAGCGCACAGAAAACAGTACGCACAAGTTGAAAACATGCAGTGTGTTTTTATTTTTGGTTCTCCGCGAACAAAAATTGTAAAAAACTTCAGACACATGCGACAACGTCTTGCTATTCACTCAACATATTGAACTTCGTTTCAAATCACCTCGCGAGGTGATTTGATGTAAACTTTGAAAGAAGAAGGGGCAAATATTATCCTAGAGGCTTTACATAGGCTGCTCATTCTGTGGGTCAATGGAGACCACAGAATTTCATGTTGAAAAGACTCAAAAATGGGTTGAAATACGCTAGACGACAAATTCCATCGCGTTAGACGACAAGTTGCATCGCGCTATACGACAAACTATTGTACGAATAAATTTTCGAGGCAACGTAACTAGTACGGTGATAATTTATATTTTTTGGTACGACTGCGGATTTTATTTTTCTAAATAATGGAGGAAAACAACACAAAATAACTCTAACTTTAGCACATGCGAAAGTACCCTAAGGGTGAACCTTCGACAGGCGTCGACAATAATCTTACAAAAACGTTTACTGGCAGTAATGTTTCTTACACTTCTCCATCGGGTTTGTAAGCCATGGAGGCTGAGTATATGGCCTCTTGCTCTGCTGTAAAAGAATTGATGTGGGTCAAGTCTTTGCTTGGTGAGCTTGGTCACCTTAAGAGTGGTGTGCAAAAAATATTTTGTGATAATCAGGCAGCAGTCGCTATTTGTGCCAATCCTAAACATCATTTTAAAGCCAAACACATGGACATCAGACTCAGCTTTGTTAGAGAAAAAGTAGAAAACAAAATAATCAGTTTAGAGTACAGACCAGATAGTGAGATGGTAGCCGATATGATGACCAAACCTGTGCCTTCCCCTAAGCTACTTTTTTGCAGGGAGAAGTGTAGTCTCAAATTAAAGATTGACTAGAAAATGTGGGGAGTGTAGAAACTAATGGTTTTAAAGTATTTTCTAGGTCTGAAAAGAAATAAAGAAGCCGAGGCAGTCTATCTCTAACTTCTCTCTCCAACTCTCAAACTTGTCGCAGTCACTGAGAAATTGGAGAGGAAGCTAGAGCCATGGCTACCTAGGCTATCCTGAGGTATACGGGAAATTTATAGTAGTTAGGGATTTATTTTATCTAAAAGGTATGTGCCGGCCACAGGATTTGATCCCTGTACCTACCGGCCGGCAGACAGGAAATAGCCGGTAGCCTTAGCCGTTAAGTCTAGGATTAATGTTACGTAGTATATAGTTTGATAATTATTTAAATATGTATACGTACGATTAATCATTTAACTGTAATAGATTACGGGATACATAGATCCGGTAATATATAAAGTACGGATTACGGTACGGACTAAAATTCAATACCGCGCATTTGTTTCGTAAGTGAAACAAATACCGCGCATGTATTTATAACGGCTACGATTAAATCTGAATTTAATCGGACGGCCGCAATTAGCGTCGAGATCGCGGAGGAAGATTTCGGCGGTTTGTGGCCATCGCCACATCGGATGACGCGTGGCGAAATTTCGTTGGACCGTGGAATCTCCAAAGATTATGGCACCGAATCCGGATATCACATGTGTCGATATTTATGCCATGTCGTACAATGTCCGTACATAAAGTACATCGGCAGTTGTACTTTTGCGTACGGAACTCAATTATGATTGGTTCCGTACATCAGTAGATAGAGTCTGTGGGAGAGATAGGACTTAGAAAAATTAGAAGATAGGACCCTCTCTCCCAGAAACTTCTGTATAAAAGGTCAACTTTGACCCTCCATAACTTACTGCTCAGGGGAGCAAATTCAGAGATTCTTTTTGCTATCGACTCAAGGGGGTCTTCCCTTCACAGGGGAGCAAGTGGTGAGGGTTTTTGTCTGCCAGGGTGGCAGTTATTTTTGTTGAAACACAAAGGGGTCAGGATTATCCTAGAGGCTTCTTGGAAGCTGTCCACTCTGAGGACTTATGGAGGTCTCAGAGTTTCAAAACTCGCGCAAATGAGGCATATTGTATGTGTGTGCGTTGTGCACACCCTTGTACGAACGTACGAATTTGACGTAAGATCAAAGTAAAGCGCACGCCGCTGGACGAATTTTTTTAGCGAACTAAAACACGTCGACGTTCAAAATTGTAGAAGTTATGTTATGGGTTTTTCATGTGATTTGCTTAGATTGCTACTTTGATCAGCGACCATCCGATCGTCTAGATGTGACGGTTTAAAGAAAAAAAACCTCAAAACTCACAAAAAAATGTAGACATGATGTTTACTTCTTTATCGATCAATGTGCAACTGAACCCTGTTACTATTTTATTTCATTTTGCGACCAATACAATATGGGTCTTAAGGTCGTATTGTAAGTTTTATGTACAATAGACATGTTGTATAAGCGTACTTTCACCTACTTTTGAAATATGGTCACGACACATTCTTCAACAAATATTTTTTTTGGTGGTTTTCGTTTGATTTGATTCTTGCGTGTCCGAAGAAGCGCGCGACTCGTACATGACCTTTACACGCGTAAACATTTTACACGTCCGGTGATTGGCTAGTCTCCTCCTTGAGGAGAGTGAGTAATCACTAGACGAATTGACCGCTTGCTTTAAAAACACATAACCGAACGGTCGACGTTGTCGCCCAAAAGTATGGAGAATCTTGACGAATCTCCAGTAATCATGTTCAAATAAATAAATACGTTCATGTATGGAAATGAGCTAGATCTGTACGAAAATGCACTTTTTCCTGTAATGAACCCCACTTTTCACCTGATGGAGGTTCACCCTAAGCCCTAAGGTACAGGTGTATCTCGACGATTATCGAATCAATTAACTCATAACGATGTATCGCACTTTTATAAGTGAACACCTTTAATCGCTATTAGGGTGAATTATGTTTCAGCCGCTTAAAACATAATTTCGGCGTTCACACTTGTTCGATTTTCAATTTGAGACCGCCAATCGGAAAGTAAAGAATCTTACCTTTTAATCGCAACCGTCTGCTTTCTGTGTGATTTTTTTTTCACTTGCACGTGCGTGAGGTTATTAATCTGACGGTTGTGATCGAAGTTAAGATTTCCGCCTTCCGATTGGCGGTCACCAACATATAATCGAAAGAATGTGGATGTAGAAAATACGTTTTACGTGACACTACACCGTGAATTGTTATTAGTTAGGGTGGCGTAATTCTCAAGAAATTATGTAATCGTACGAAAAACATTACAAAATGCTATACTCTGAACGTTGTTTTTGAAACTCTGAGACCTCCATTGGCCCTCAGAGTATTTTGATATTTTGGGCAGCCTCAGATGAATCTCCATAGTAAGCTCCTCCAAAGCCAGGTGGCGGACATCTCACTTGTCCCGAAACAATTCCCCATAAGTGCTTCTCGAAAAGCAATCCCGCCATTGTTTTTGCTATCGACTCAAGGGAGTGTTGCCTTCACAGGGGTGCAGGTGGTCAGGGTTTTTTGTCTGCCAGGGTGGCAGTTATTTTTGCTGAAACACAAAGGGGTCAGGATTATCCTAGAGGCTTCTTGGAAGCTGTCTACTCTGAGGACTTATGGAGGTCTCAGAGTTTCACAAACTTGTCGCAGTCACTGAGAAATTGGAGAGGAAGCTAGAGTCATGGCTACCTAGGCTATCCTGAGGTTTACGGGAAATATATATTTGGGGTTCATTTAGGAAAAAGATATGCGGCGGCCACAGGATTTGAACCTGGTACCTGCCAGACGGCAAACTACCGGTAGAGAGTAACCTTATCCGTTAAGTCTTGAAGTAATTATACGTACTATATGGTTTGATAATTAATTTGAACATTAATACGTAGGATAAATCATTTAACTATAATTGTTTACGGGATACATAGAACCGGTAGTGTAAAAGTACGAATTGCAGTACGGATAAGAAATCTATACCGCGCATTGATTTCGTAAGCGAAACAAATACCGCGCATGTATTTATTACGGCTACGATCAAATGTGAATTTAATCGGACTGCCGGAATTAGCGCCGAGATCTCGGAAGAAGAATTTGGCGGTTTGTGGGCATCGCCACATCGGACGACAGGTGGCCAAATTACATTGGATCGTGGTATCTCCGGAGATTACGGCATTCAATCCGGAAATGACATGTGTCGACATTTAGGCCATGTTGTACAATTTTTGTACATAAAGTACACCGGCGACTGTACTTTTGCGTACGGAGGAGAAATGTGATTGGTTCCGTACATCACTAGATAGAGTCTGTGAGAGAGACAGGACTTAGAAAAATTAGGAGATAGGATCCTCTCTCCTATAGAGCTTCTGTACAAAAGGTCAACTTTGACCCTCCATAACTTACTGATCAGGGGAGCAAATTATGATATTCTTTTTGCTATCAACTCAGGGGAGTCTTGCCTTCACGAGGTGTAGGTGGTCACAGTTTTTGTCTGCGAGGGTGGGAGTTGTTTTTGCTGAAACACAAAGGGGTCAGGATTATCTTAGAGGCTTCTTGGAAGCTGTCCACTTTGAGGACTTATGGAGGTCTCAGAGTTTTAATCAAAATATTAACGCGTATGTATACAAAGGGGGGAAGATGTTGGATTTTTGTAATGAGCTCGTAACACTTTTTATAGGGCTAGAGAGTACTAGATAGGTTGAAATTGAAAAGATGAAGGTTAACTGCTTGCTCATGAAGTTGCCAAATGAGTTCGAGAACATAGTCAACCGTGTGCAGGGCTTGCCAAACTCAAGGTGGATATGGAACTCAGTGGTGGGGATGATTCTCGTTCGGAAGAACACGATTGAGATCCGATGGGGAGGAAAGAGTGGGCAAGCCCTGGAAGTTGGGACCGATTGGAGGAACAACGATTCTAGGAAACCGGTCGGAAATTATGGAGGCGGGGGGCAGAAAAATTAGACCGAGGAGTTTGGTCCAAAAGCTCCCAAGGGTTTGTGTCATTTTGTAAGAAGCTAGGGCACTATATGGCGGAGTGCACTAAGCTAACCAAACTTCAGTTAAAGGAGGGGCAGATCGATGGACCTCCAAGAGGAAAGAAAAAGGCTCTTGTGACCTAGGAACAGGAGGAGGAATCCCAGGACAAGGACGGTGAGCTCTTGCTGGATTAGGAGTTGGAGGCAAAGAACTAGGTCAAAATTCCTCAATAGCAGAAGTGTGCTTTTGGAGGTTTGAAAGGTGAAGGAGGTTGGATTGTGGATTACGATGCCTCTATGCACATGCGTAAGGATAAACACCTATTCCCTAAGATGAGAAAGATTCCCACCGTAGAGATAGAGTTTGGGGATGGGAGGGTAGTCACTACTACAATGGTAGGATCGGTAGATCTGAAAGTCTTAGTGGAGGGAAAGACATCCATAGTGACATTCTCTGATGTGTTGTTTATTCCAGAGTTAAACAAAAACCTCATCTCAACGTCTGTGTTAGATGATAAGGGTTTTGAGAATAGCACTAGGAAGGGAACCTTTACTGTTAGCTTTGAAGAGGAAGTTTATTTCACTGCTGAAAAAGGTAGCCAAGGGATGTTTAGGCTGATTTTAAACAATGAAAAGAAGAAACTTTACTATACTGGTGTTCATGATATTAGGTTGTGGCATAAGAGGCTTGGACATGTGCATTTAGATAAGTTGAAAGAAATGAAAAAGATGGGAATAGTGGAAGGAATTCAGTTCGGAGAAAGTGAAAACCTAAGTGACTGTAGTGGTTGTGCTCAAGTTAAGGCACACAGATAACCCTTCCCAAAGGAAGCCACTTATAAAGGGGAAAAGGTGTTAGACTTGGTACACACAGATATTTGGGGACCTGCCAAAGTGCCCTCACCCGGTGGTAAAAGGTTTATGATGACAATCACTAACGATTGGTCTCGATACTCTAGAGTGTATTTTTTGGAAAATAAATCAGAGGCCCCACAGGTTTTTAAGGGATAAAAGGCATGGAGTGAGAAACTCTATGAAACCTCTATTGAAAGAGTTAGGAGTGATAATGGGGGAGAGTATACCTCCAATCAGTTTGAGGATTTTATGAGAGAAGATGGAGTGCAACACCAAAAGACATTTTTTGAAAATCCTGAGTAAAATGGTGTAGCCGAGAGGTTAAATAGAACACTAAGTGATATTGCCATGAGTATGCTCTCAGATGAGAATGTAGGAAAGAGATTTTGGGCCGAAGCTATGAATTGTGCAAATTATCTCAATAATATAGTTCTTACTTCGGCAGTAAAAGGCCAAACTCCTTATGAGGGATGTGTTGTAATTTAGAACTCTTTATTTCCGTAGATAGGGTTAAAATAACTTAGAATATTGTCAAAGTAGTCTGCTGGAATACTTACCTTAATTAGTGCTACAGTACCAAAAGTACAATAGAGTATATTGTACTTTTACATGGACACACGTCGGCAAGAGATCGTATGCAGGTTTTACAAAGTGGCGCCGATTGTCCGCCACACGCGTCACGCAGTTGACGATTGGATTCATAGGATCGCACGAACAAGATCTGAACCGGGTATTCCGAAAATATATGGTACGGTTCGACGGTGCCATCGTCGATTGAATTTGTTCCAACGGACGCGATTCACTTGGGACCACAAGCGTGATTCACGAGTGACCACAAGCGTGATTCACGTGGGACCACAAGTGACGAAGCACTCAGGTGCTTCGTACTACACGACCACAGTCAGTTGGACTTTAGCGATTACCGCTGACTAAGCACCTGGAACTTTTTGTGTACGGTTCGATATTTGAAAATGTCTGGATAAATACTGTTTTATAGTTTAGCGTAATAAAAAATAGTGTTCCCCTAATTAGGTTCTTTGAAAACAGTAATTAGGGTTTTTGAGGTACTAACGGTACAGTAATGTACAGGTAGAATACTTTGTCGTTAGTCAAGATAATAATCGCAATAACAATTACCCAAATTAGTGTAGACTAGTAGATACACACTGTGAGTATATAACTTAGGATTTAGTCAATTTTGTAGTATCCAGTTTTGTGAATATGATTTCTAAGGGCAGTTTTTGGGAAACTTCCAGACATCATATCTCATGGTTTACAAGATCATGTAGATTGCAATTTTGAGAATTGTTAGTTTACTGTATTTTGTATCACTATGGCAAATTTGAGGCATATTGGTTTTCTGAGTCATACTTTGTGTAAGCTGAAAGTTGGCTGTTGAGTAGGTGTTTGTTGTTGTCCATAGCCATTTCTAGCCATGGATTCACCCTCTGAAGCACCACAGACTACCCAAAAACAGCCTACTTTGAATCAACACAGAATTATACAGAAATAACGAAGCAAGCTGAAACTACATTAACACATGTTATTTAGGCTATATAATAACCTCACAAAGTTTCAGACAAATATAATAAAAATATTGATCACATCATCTAGTCAAAGTTGCAGAAAAAAAGTCTGCCAGAACTTTGATAAAACAGACTAACTTCACAATGAATTAAAACACAGACCAGGCATACAGTAGACCTGAAAATCTGTGACAATATTAAAAATATAAAGAGGAACACACATGCAGAATTTCAGATAATTCTGCCAGCAGATCTGAGAGTAATCCTCAGATAAAATTACTAAAACACCATAAACAGTTTTTGGTCCAAAAGTTCCCTTAGTCCTAAAATGACTAAGTCATATATATATATACAAGAGCTTACAGCTGAATGTACGGAGGCATACCAGCCGTACGCTATCTACCAGCTACCTCTTTTAATGTTGGTATACCCGAATACTTCAAGGTATGTCTAAGTGAGTAGGTCTACACTAATAATTCATTCACAAAAAGACAAAACAATGTTCAACCAAATATTTACATCGACGGTTCCATAAAATCCGCGTACTGAGTATCAACTTGATTTGTCACCTGTGGACGAAACCACGTAGTGAACCGACATCACATACGTACGGTTCACTTGATACCACGTCATCAAAATTGCGATTCCTTGAAAAATATCGGCGGACGCCGTCCGCCCTCCACGTGTACCACGACCAGCTTGCCGAAATCAAACCGCACGATCCAAATCGTGTCCGTACCTAAACTGTGTGCCTCTCCATAAATTCCGCCTGTCGCATTATGATTTGTACGTGTGACGTACCATTTTAACTTCGTCGATTATCTAACGTCGGATCACTTCGCGATCCGCCGTCCATATCTCTTACGCAATTCGTATTTTCCGCGCCACTAAATTTCTATTTCGTTCGTCCCAAAACAATATATATGTATGTTCACTCCCCCAATCCGCGAATCCATTCGAACCTCCACAGTAAATTCATTTAACAAATTACGCACGAAACGTCGCGTGCGCACAAAGTGTGTAGTACGCAAGAAACTAAGTTTTCAAAACAACATTACGTCCTTGGCCTTTGTAAACAAGGCGCCCGGCGCTCCTACCGATTGAATGATCCGGTGAGGTTTTCGGATTTTGGGGACGCTAACGGTTCGCCGCCAGTGACGTTGAGAGAAGTTCATAAAACTTTATCATTTAGAGGAAAGAGAGGTCGTAACAAGTTTTGGCTGTACGGTCCTTCCGCGAGGTTAACGTACCGAAGCCTTAACTCCCCGAAAGAGTGACCTCTGCGACTATCAAACATAAACAAAGAGAGGTCTGAAAAGCTAGTGCCCGCCTGCGTGCGGGTGGAACACCATCAAATTGCGAGGAGTCCCTAAAGGTTTGACTACCAAATACGCGCTCGAAAGACACGTATTGTCAGGGTAATGATGTTGATATTTGAGTATTTTCTAGGTCTGATTTAGGAAAGAAAATGAGAAGAGGCAGTGTGCCTCTGACTCCATTCTCCATGCCCCTACACTTGTTGTAGTCACTGAAGGCTGGATAGGGAGCTGGAGCTATGGCTGCCTAAGCTCTCCAGGGAGACAGGAGTAGACAAAGGAAGTTTTACTAAAATTAGAAATTGACGGAACCAGGATTTGAACCTGGTACCTACGGTCCGTCCAACACAAGTAGCAGTAAGCTCTATCCGTTAAGTCTACAATCAGTGTGGAGGTATATAGGGTTTGATAAATATATATAAAGTTATACATAGAGTTATTCATTTAACTAGGTTAACGACATTTAGAACATAGAACCAGTTGCGAAACAAATGGTACGGACATTTGTTTCGACGGCCCAGATACAATTTGGATTTGAATCGACGGCCGTGGTGCAAGCCGGGATTTCAGAGTGGGCGACGTGGCATTTTTGGGCACCGTCACTCTGGATGACACGTGGCAGGTTATTACAGGACTGCGGGATCTCCGGAACGCGAGATGACAACTCCGGATGTGACACATGTCACATAATGGCGATGTCGTACATGGACCGTACAGAAGGTACCCCGGCACTTGTACTTTCTGTACGGTACAATCATATGATTTGTCCGTACCCTAACCGGTTCCATGTTGACAATAATTTCAACGGTCAACACGGAATGACGACCGTTGAAATTTAACGCTCAACACGGAATGACAACCGTTGAAATTTAACGGTCAACAAAGATCCATTCGGCAAGTCAAACTTACACGTGGCATCAATCCATTGGATACCGGAAAAGAAAGGGACAGAACGGCGACGACTTTTTTTTTGCCACGTGGCATGCCTAGAGTGGTGCCGAATATATCCGTACATAAAGTACGGCGGCTATTGTACTTTCAATGTACATTATATAGTGTGCTATATTCTGATTGGTCTAGAGGGGTTGTGAGTAGGTTTTAGGACTTAGAATATTTTTGGTAGATAGCCGCCTCTCCCAGAGAGCATCTTGTATAAAAGGCAAACTTTGGTCAGCCATAACTATAAATTTACTTGACCATTTTCAGTGATTCTTTTTGCACCGGACTCACGGAAGTCTAAGCTACACAAGAGTTTAGTCGGTCAAAGTTTTTGCCTGCCAGGGTGGCTGAATTTCTAAGGGAAAGTCAAAGTGGGGAATGTTATCCAAAACTCTTATTCTAACTTTGCATTCTGTGGTGGAACTGAGCACACAGAAAGTCTTATTTCACAGGGGTGAAGCTTTAATGAGGTTCTGATTGTCAAGGGGTCAATCATTTGGGTTAATATAAATTTGGAATCGGCACTATCTAGATTAGCTTCCTTAAGACCTGCGAATTCTGTGTGGCAATGGAGCCCATAGAATTTCAAATGACCTCGGGTACGGTAACAAAGTCGGAGATGCCACGATGGGTTATTCGCAGCCAATTTAGCAAACGCGCGAGCGTTTGGATGGCGTTTATGTTGTTCTATGACAACTGGTGCACGTGGTGCTGCAGCATTAGTAGTAGAAGTAGACATACTGGAGCAAAATCTTTACAAGAATTCCTTACAAACAACAACTTTTGACACACTGATAAACTTGACTCACTGATCCAATTACCCCAAGAATCGGCACACACAGAGACTAGTACACACACTTTTAATTCCCAAAATTAGAACATAAATGATTTAGTAAACCATATGATATGAGAGTTGCAACTTTCCCAAAAAATGCCTTTCAATTTCCCATATTCCCAAAACTTGATAAAAAATAATTCTAAGTCTTAAACTTTATACACTGAAAGAATGTCTACTGCTCATCAACTAATCAGGAGTCACTATCTGTAATAGTGGTACTATACTATAGTACGACAAAATACGCTAATGTACTTTCAAAAACCAAATTGAAACTAACCTAAAACTAAATAGAGAAACAGTATTTGCTAATCCACTAGGCTACAAAAACCAATTCCTTTTGCAACTAGCCTAGCCTAATACCTTTCAATTTAATTATCCGGATTCAGCTTAAAACCCACTTTAAAAACCCACTTTCACTTGATGGCTTTTCGATCCGGTAGTAGCTCCACAAGCTCCCAAGTTTGAGCCTCCATTATCGATCGCATTTTGTCGTTCGCCGCGGAATTCCATTGATCTTTTTCCGGAGCTGAAAAAGCTTCCTGTATGGTGACCAGCTCCATTGTGGTGGCAGAAAATAGAACATGCTCCACCTGCTCACCTCACAGCCTCGCAGCCTGCTGCTTTGCCTTCTTCCCACCGGAAAATCTGAGGCTGGAACTGTTAGAGCCAACCGTGTCCGCCGAGGAGGAGGAGGAGGTGGAGGAGGAGGAGGAGAAGACTGAGTAGTTCCTACCGGTTGAACCACCGGAATGTCTGGAGTATGGATAGGAGATGATCCTCCGCCGACAGATGAGGAAGAACTTGTCCCAGATTGAAGAGGAACATTTTCAAAAATTACATACTCTTGAATTTTGGCATTCTACTCAAAATCTGTCATGCCAAAAACATCAACCGAGTGACTTTCTTCCTTAACCTGAATATTCCTAGCAACTTGAAGAGTTTTTCTATCCATATTGTATACTCTATAGTCTACGGAATCATCATCATATCCCATAAACATTCCGGGAACCGATTTCGGATGAAGCTTAGAAATAGGAAGATTATCTAAAATAAAGCATTTGCTACCAAAAACCCTGAAGTGACTCACATTGGATTTCCTTCCGGTCCACACTTCATAAGGTGTTTTACCTTTTTGGTGCTAGTTTCTGTTGAAAAGAGGTAATTAATAGTTCACTTCCCTATTTTAGTTTTGTTTTAAAGAAAGAGAGTAAGGATCAAAGGCGCGCCATGGCTGCCGCCATATTTAGAAAGTGGCTGTTTTTGCAGTTAAGGGTATTTTGGCTAAAATGATGCCTAGGTCTAGATTTGAACCTGTGACCTCTTGATTCTTTATAGCCTAACGCCTTAACCATTAAGGCGTTACGAAACGATACACGTGACGGGTTTCATAAATATATAAACATTAACGAAACAGTTAATTAACTGCAGACTAACCAAAAGGAGCAATTTCTACATGTACGCAACTCTGAACCGTGTAAAATATGTTTTGATCGGACGGCCGGCATTATAGCCGCCACGCGAAGTGATCTTTTTGGCAGCATACGGATATAGCGTCACGCGGTGCCACGTGGCGCCACATTATTTGATACTGGAGAAGATGGGAGGAGGAACCATGGCTTCCGTTTGACAGGTGTCACCTTGTAGACCTTGTCGTACAATGGACGTACAATACGTACATCGCCCATTGTACCTTCTTGTACTATATATTGTTCCTATTGGACTAGGGTTTAGTAGTAGGTAGTCGTGAGTAGGCAGACCAAGACTTAGTAATATTTAGGTACCTCTCTCTCTAAGAGAGCTTGTAACTATATAGGTCATCTTTGACCAGCCATAACTTACTGCTCAGGTGAGCAAATTCAGTGATTCATTTTGCGTTTGACTCAGGGGAGTCTTGTCCTCATAGGGGTGAGAGTGGTCAGAATATTTGTGTGCGTGGGCGGCGCTTATTCAGCGGGAAAGTAGAAGGGGCAAATATTATCCTAGAGTTTTTACATAGGCTGCTCATTCTGTGGGTCAATGGAGACCACAAAATTTCAGTTTCTATTCTATTCCTAATATAATATGCACAAGATAAATCTTCACCCCAAAATTTAAAATCTATCCCTTTATCTAACATCATAGATTTTGCATTTTCCGTTAAAGTTCGGTTAAGTCTTTCCGATACTCCGTTTTCCTCCGGAGTATAGGGAACCATAAATTGACGAGAGATGCAATTTTCTTTTAAATAATATGAAAATGCATTAGAAATATATTCTCCTCCGATGTCGGACCGAATGGAGAGAATCGGCTTCCCTTGAAGTTTTTCCGCCCAAAGCCGCAAGTGCTTGAAGTGAGTAAACACTTCACTCTTCTCTTTCATAAAGTAAACCTTGTTGTATCGGGAGAAATCATCTGTAAAAGTAACCAAAAACCAGCTGCCACTAACGGAAGGAACTTTTGACGGTCCCCACACATCCCAATGAATTACTTGCAGCAAATCCGTGGCCCGGTTATCCGCGGTTTGAGGTAGGGGCAGCTTGTGAAGCTTGCCCAAAGCACAACCATCACATACATGAGAATATTTTTTTCCTAATTTGACACCATCTATCATATTTTGCTTTACCATTTTATCAAGCCTTTATTGATGAACATGACCGAGCCTCTTATGCCACAAAACATTTTCCGGAAGGACACTGGAGTATGCAAATTCAATTTCAATAGCCAAGTCGATCCGGTATAACAGGTTTCGGCCTCTAGTTCCTACCAAGGCTACTCTCCCATCTTTTCTTACTACCTTTTTCCCATTTTTTTGCAAAATTTCAAATCCTTTCATTTCAGCCACCGAAGTGGAAAACAATTTTTTCTTAAATTTTGGGATATAGAGAACATCATGTAAGGTTCTCTTTACAATCTGACCACTGATGTCACATGCTAAGTCCACGCTTCCCTTTGCCGTAGCCTCCACACCGCTTTCATCCGCATAATTAATGTGACGAGTGGGAATTGGATTGAGGGTTTTGAAGTAAGCTCGGTTGCCGCACATGTGGGAAGAGCACCCGAAATCCATAATCCACCCGTTCTCTCGAGGTCATTCCATGAGATATTTCGCAAGAGCAAAGAATTCGTCGTCATCCGATTGCGAAAATCTGACCACATTGACCTTTTCCTCCGCCGAATTATCTCGTTCCATCTCGTCGATTGCAAAGAAAGCCGCATTTTTAACCAGCAGTTTTGATGCCGAAAAATTTGGTGATAAATCCTCCGATCGCACCTTCCATCCCGCACGATAAATTCCTATTTCACATGCTTTTATAAATGCCGGACACAGCCGGAAAACATGACCTTGACCAAAACAATAGACACATCTATCATATTGCTTATAATTCGGATTAGGAGTAAAATTCCTATTTCCTAAAAATCCAGCCGGCCTATATGTCTGAGCATTGTAAGCTACTGCTGAATGTCCTCCATTCAATGCTATGTGATTTCCCTCTTCCTCTAGAATGTAAGCTTCGGCTACAGCTATATTCCATCTACTCTTCTCTAACCTCTTTAATTGTTCCGAGGCTCCTTTATATTAAGTAGGAAGCCCTCTCATTAAAATCATTGCTTGATGATAGGGAGGAAAATTCCCCCCGGAGAATGCATTTTTTGACATCAAAAGTTTCAAACTACTACAGTATGATTTTATATCACCACCGGTATATTTATAATCCCATATTTTTCATGCAGTTATAACCTCATTCTGCTCAGTAGCTATGACATGAGATTCTCTCAAATTCTTCCATAATTTAGATGCCGTAGTGATATGGATACATGTCATATTTAAGTCTTCCGACAAAATAAATTTGAGAACATGTAATGCATCCTCATTCTTCTTTTCAAATTCAGGGTCCGTATTCGGAAGAACACCAAAAACCACATCATACAGTTTTAACGTAACATTTAGTCAAATCATCCCAGTGCATATATTTTTCTCCATTAAACACCGAGATCCGTGAGGGCGGGCACGTGACCTCTTGATTTGAGGCAGCTGGAGCCCCTGAAGAAGAAGAAGAAGAAGCAGCAGCAGCAGCAGCACTTGCCATAATCACAATCAAAGTACAAAGAGGAAACTCTCACGAATACCCACAAATGACCAGCTTCTCAATGAAGTCCCAAGAAAACCAGACACAAACTAGGTCTGCAAATTTGCCACAATAAAGAAAACACATGCAAAGTTTCACAAAGTTCTACCAAGAGATCATTATGATCTTACAATTCAAAAACCCAAAAAACTGCTTCGCATTTTTCATACAAGGAATTCCTAACTTCCAAAATATTCTATGTCCTACATATACATGTGTGCCTACAGTTGATCTAAACCGTACCACAATTACCGTGGTCCACTGGTACACTAATTTTTTACCAGACCAAACATTCACCATCTACCGTACAAAGTGTTTACGTCAATCTTTAACTCTAGCCGCCGCTAAAGTGTGCAACAAAAGTTCGTTCACCAAAATGACGGCGCAGTCAATATTTCTCTTCCAAAAATGACGGCAAACTCTGTCCGCCATCCACGCATTCGTTCACCACTAAATATGAACCTCCACGCGTAAATCCTGTCCCCAAATGAATTTGTACTTCGTCGTCCAAATCAACCAGCCTTGACTCCTCCACGGACTGGCACGTGTGCGTGAGGTCTACCAAGTGTGTGTACTCCCTTTGGAGTTACATATAACACTAAATCTTGTCTACGACAATTCAACCTTCACACAAACTGCTATGGTTGCGGTGCTCTACCAACGCAGCTTTGTTGTTTTAGAGCAACGCAGGTGTTAACTCAAGCTGTTGTGGTTGCGGTGTTCTACCAACGCAGCTATGATATTAGAGCAGCGCAGCATGTCAGCATAGCAACAAAATATAGAGAGGATTACAGGTTTCCAGCTGCGATGTCATTTTTAGCGCAGCATGGCAGTATAACAGTGAGATAAAGAGAGGACTAAAGGTTTCCAAAAACAACATTAATGACCTTTGCAAGCACCTTTTCACGGACAAAATGCAGTCTGACATCAATGTGCTTACTCTTAAAGTGTTTGCTGGGGTTGGTGGCAATGGCAATTGCTGCGTGGTTGTCACACGAGATGACTTGAGAACAAGATTGCATGTGTCCCAATTCCTGCAAAAGTGCCTTTACCCACAAGAGTTCTTTGAGGGTACAACTTGCTGTCATATATTCAGACTCCATGGTTGATTGGGCGGTAACTTTCTGAAGTTTGTTGCTCCAGTAGCAGGTTCATTTGCCTATTTGTACAACAAAACCAGTGGTTGATTTCCTGCTAAGCATGTTACCATAACTAGCATCTCTCTAGGTCTTCAGTTTGACTTCCCCACCTCCAAGGACCAGTTTAAGATTTCGGGTCCCTACAAGATACCTTAGAACTCTTTTTTCAGCTTCCCAGTTTGCCTTTTTCGGATTTTGAAGACTTATGCTTAATGCACCAACAATTCCTGCTATAATAGGTCTTGTACAGTTCATAAAATATAAAAGGCTACCTATTATCTGTCTGTATGGCTTTAAGGCCATGAAATCTTCCTTCATTGAATCTAGACTCGCATCAACTAGAATGTCTGATTCGGAATCAACTCCTTCTAATTTCTGTCTTTATTCTATAGGAGGGACACATCCTTTAGCTTCTTTCATATCAAATTTTTCAAGCATGGAACTTATAGTCTCTTTTTGAGTTAACAAGATCTGTCTTTTACTTCTATTTCTCTCTACTTGTATCCCTACAATGTATTTGGCTTCACCGAGATCTTTCATTTCAAACATAGATTTCAAACCTGTTTTAATCATATTTATTTCATCCATGGATTTGTTGATAAGCAGCAAATCATCTACAAAGATAGCAATGTACAGTATTCCATCCTCACCTTGCAGAACATACACAGAATGGTCTGAACTAATTCTTTTAAAGCCTAGTTTAGTGAGGAACTCATCCAACTTCAGGTTCCACTGTCTAGGGGTTTGTTTCAGCCCATAGAAAAATTTCATCAGTTTACAGACTAACTTTTCTTTTCCTTTCTCTACATACATTTCTAGTTGTTGCTAATAAATAGTTTCTTCATGCTCTCCATGAAGGAAAGTTGTCTTAACATCCATTTGATACACTTCCATGTTTTCAATAGCAGCTATACTGAGCAAAATTATGACGGTTTGAAACCTTACCACTGGAGAGAAGGTCTCCGCAAAGTCAATTCCTTTTTTTTTTGTAGCGTTTTGCTAAAATTCTGGCCTTATACCTCTCAATGGTGCCATCAGGGTTTAGTTTCAATTTGAATACCCATTTGTTGCCGATGGCTTTCCTGTCCGGAGGGAGATCAACCAACTCCCACGTTTGAGCCTCCATTATGGACTTCATCTTGTCATTTTCCGCCTCTATCCAGTGAGTTCTTTTGGGTGAAAAGAATGCCTCTCAAATAGTCTGAGGTTCTCTCGGGTAAGCAAAGTAGGCGAAGTGGGAACTTGACTGAAGGCGGCTGCTAGATCTTCTTCCCCCCAGAAATTTTGAGGCGGAGGCCGATGGAAGTCTGGCGTTTCTTGTTGGTCTTCTTACTTGTTGCTATTGCTCTCGCCCCTGACGGCCTTTGAAAATCTGGAGGAACAAATATTGTTCACGTCCAGTCGTTCTCATGACCGCATCAGGTCTCCAAGGTGAACAGCCTCTCGTCGATAGAATAATGTAGGTAACGGAAGTCCGCAAAATAGATCCGCATCTTCGGGTAAATGATTTGCTCTGAGGGCTGGGCCAAGGGGTCTGCGCTTCGATGCAATAGGTTGTTAGAGGTCTGCCCAAGCTGTTAATGTGGCGAGGGCGGACCCCGGCGTGTCGACCGGCCGACGGGCGCTGAAATTCCTTCGAGGCCTTCCCTAGGCAGTGAACAACCGCCTTAGAACTGGTACGGACAAGGGGAATCCGACTGTTGAATTAAAACAAAGCATTGCCATGGTCCCAACGGATGTTGACGCAATGTGATTTCTGCCCTGTGCTTTGAATGTCAACGTGAAGAAATACAACCAAGCGCTGGTAAACGGCGGAGGTAACTATGACTCTCTTAAGGTAGCCAAATGCCTTGTCATCTAATAAGTGACGCTCATGAATGGATTAACGAGATTCGTACTGTCTTTTTCTACTATCTAGCCAAACCACAGCCAAAGGAACGAGCTTGGAAGAATCAGCGGGAAAGAAGACCTTGTTGAGCTTGACTCTAGTCCGACTTTGTGAAATGACAAAGGTGTAGTTTAAGTGGGAGGATTTTCCGCAAGTGAAACACCACTACTTTTAACGTTATTTTACTTATTCCATAAGGTGGAGGCGGGGCTCTACCCCTACTTCTAGCATTAAGATGTTTGTCAATCCAGGTGAAAAACATTGGTTGGTGGGGAGTTTGGCTGGGGCGGCACATCTGCTAAAGCTATTGCTTTGTTATTGAGTTTCTCATTTGTGAAAAGTTCTATCGGAAGAGTTTATCGATCCTTATCATTTGGTATCGGAGCATGTTAGTGCTCTAGTTTTCAATAAGATGCTTTGGTTTCAAATGTAAGTCATTGAGGATGTCGAAGCAATGGGAAGAAATAATGAAGTTCATTTCAAAGTTTCTCTGCTGGAAAAGTCCATTGTGCTAGATTCTTTCAAGTTGCGGAATTGTCACAATTCAGATAGTTGGGTCCAAAATTTTGTGGATGAATTGTTGAATTTAACAAGAAAGAGATAGAGGAAGAAGAAAAAGAAGAGGACAAGTTGCGGAATTGTCACAATTCAGATAGTTGGGTCCAAAATTTTGTGGATGAATTGTTGAATTTAACAAGAAAGAGATAGAGGAAGAAGAAAAAGAAGAGGAGAATTCAGATTCTTGTTTCTGCTTTAGAAGAAAAACTGAAGAGCAGAAGATTGAGATGAGAGTAGTGGAGACGATTATGTGAAGAAGTAGAAAAAGAAAGATTCCTCATTTCTGTCGGCCAGGCCAAGGATATCGGAAATGCTACTTTTTCCCGAAATGTCTTTATGTGTGCCTTGTCTTTATGTCTTTATGTCTTTATTTGATTCGGCATGACATGCAGCTTTGAGGTTCAGCTGCAGAGAATTCAAGTCCCGTGACGAAGAAGTTGGATTCCGAAGTAGAAGAGTAAAGAAAAGAGATTAGTAAAGACGTTAGTGAAGGTGAAAGTGGAGTGATAGAGGCGTTTGTGAGTCAATTGAGGAGTGAAGTGAGCTAACGGAAACAATGGAGAAATATTTTGTACGAAAATTGGACGGTTCACTGTACGGAAAGTGAATTTTCTCACAATTAATGTGGGCGTTTAATGTGGTGTTTCATCTGTTTTTGAACTGGAACACCACCGTGTGTTCATGAAGTTTCAATTCCTTTTTACGATAAATTTTTGAGGAAGAGGAGATGTTCCGTGTAGGAACAAGGTCAGAATTTCTTTGGCACCCCTCTCTCTCTCTCTCTCTCTCTCTCTCTCTCTCTCTCTCTCTCTCTCTCTCTCTCTCTCTCTCTCTCTCTCTCTCTCTCTCTCTCTCTCTCTCTCTCTCTCTCTCTCTCTCTCTATATATATATCTCTTTCATATTATTGGGGACTCAATGTGAGCATTCTTGCTTCTCGTGTGACTTACTTGCAAAATCAACGTCAATATATTTTACATGCTTGTCTTTTCACTTGCCTAACAGTTTCACATTTTGGATAATTCGTCTTTTCCCTAACCTCACATTTTTCCATTTCTAATATAAATAATCATGTGTGTTCTGTCTATATTTTCCAAGAAAACGTTTTAATGTAAATGTATCACTACAAAGAGAGAGACAAAAATTTACCTTTGAAAGATTGTGCATAAACATATAGTTAATAAAAAAATGAGTTAGAATATCCAATAAAAAAGAATAAGGTAGAAAAAAAAGAGCTGGTAATAATAGTATGTGTGGCATAGGAAAGAGGAGATAGAGCGATGGAATATTAGCCGAACATATACAAAATAAAAGAAAACAAAATAATCAAACACATCAAGAAAAACGAAAAATGAAGTAAAATTGGTAGCGAGTTCACCATATTTATAACCTTTTCTCAACGCTCTTATATTGAACGCGTCCGTCGATATGATTTTACTTTTTATGGTTATGTTATACGTTTCTTTTCTACGCTCGTTCAATGATGTTTTTTTTTCTTGAAATAATTTTGCCCACTATATTGAAGTTTTCGGCTATATAACGTGAAGCTTTATCACAAAACTCGTCACCTATTTGAAAATCATTTTGGAAATGTTATCACGTGCAATTTAGCTTAAGATATATCAAAACAACCCACAAAACACGTGCACCAACCTTAACCAGCGTGCGTAAAATTGGAAATTATTTGGGCGTAACAGTTTTTACAAAGTTTAATGGATCATTAATTTTTTAATTGATGATCGGGATAGTATTTATAGATTTATTTCATGATCGGTAGGTCATAAAAGGTACACCGTGAATCGCCATTAGCGTCAATATTTTTTTCGCCACTTAAAACATCTTTTCTCCGTACACACTCGTCAGATTTTCAATTTGAGACCGCCTATCGGAAGCTGAGAATGTTACCTTTCAATCGTAGCCATCAGATCTGTAATCCGACAAGTGTGTACGGAGAAAGGATGTTTTAAGTGGCGAAAAAAACATTGACGCTAAAAGCGATTCACGGTGTACATATCGGATATCGGTAAAATGGATACCGATACGAAATACTAAATGGTAGTGTTGTGTATCGGTAAGGATTTTTCGACAACCGATATGGGTCTATTTTTGGGTCGCAATAATTGATATATTTGTACGATATATCGTTATTGGTGTTATCGCCGATAAATAACCGATATTTATCAGTTACTATCGGTAATAACACCGATATCGATAACTATCGGCGATACCTTTACAAACCGTACAGATAAATGTACAGTCGCTACACTCAAATGTACGTGTTATTCCCCGGACGCGCCGCAGACCCCCTTCACCCCGATTTCGGTAAAAAATCGCAATATTTCTTTCATTATTTCTAATATAAAGGGGTTTTACTTGGTTTTACACCCTCCCATACCCGTCCAGAATGTCCTTTTGACTGTTATTTTTTCTTGCAAGGTTAGGGTATGTCCCCATGTGCATAAGTAAGGGTTTTTTTCTGTCGTTTTCCTGTAAAACTTAGCGCCATACTGCCTAAGTTCTAACTGTACGAAGGAATCGCAAATTTGTAGAGTACAATTTACGTCACCCTCGAACTTACGATGTACAAAAATTTGTGGTCTTGTGTTTTCCGACCCACTTTGACGACAAAAAACGTCATCTTCAACCTTATCTTTAAAACACATGCGCGATGTGCTTTAAAACTAGGGATTTTCTATAAACAAATAGGAACATATATTCGCACGTGTCATATTATTCGAAATTTTTCATTCGATTTCTAAGGACAAATAAAAGTACAGAATTCGCTATTTTTTGTCTGTTTGCATTCCAATACGACAAAGAAAAATACACCATTTGTTTGGATTTGTCCGTTTTCGTCCAGTACGGATTTATTTTTTGCAGGGGTCTTCAAATTCAGATGCCATTTCACGTCGAACGGACAGGAGTCGCAAAGGCAAAGCGCCTCGTCTTCAACCGTGAAACGACACAGGTTGGAATGCGCTACGTCTACAATGTGACGGTAAGACATGCGACGTCACAAACAGTTCCAAAAAATATCGTGCGACCACAAATTGTAGACGTTGATAGCCGTCACATCTATTGTTGACAAATACAATCGTCACATGCGTAAGTTACGGTTTCGTCATTACAGACCGGGTCCGGCGGATCCGCGCTAAATACAAAGTAAGTTCGCTAAGTTACAAGTACATGGGGATAAACCCTTAGTTACGCCCATAGATGTCTAATTCATAGTGTTGTGTATCAGTAAGGATTTAACGATAACCGATATGGACCTTTTTTCGGGTTCATGATAATCGATATATTGGTACGATATATGGACATCAGTCTTATCGCCGATAAGTAGCCAATAATATCGGGTACTTATCGGCGATAATGCCGATAACGATAACTATCGGCGATATCTGTACGGACCGTACAGATAATGTACGGCCTGTACGCGCAACTGTACGTCGTATTCCCTGGACGCGCAGCGGACCCCCTCACTCCCGATTCCGGTAAAAAATCACGAATTTTCCATCATTATTCCTAATTTAAAGGGGTTTTCAAAATTCCTGCTGCCAGAATTTTCAAAATATGGCGTCTGGAAATGGCGGCAGTCTGACAAGTGTGTTCGTCTGCTTCTTTCAGTCTCTTCGTCTTTTTTTGGAAAAAGTTTGATTTAGAAATTTTACAATGTATTTTATTTTTTTCGTTTCGATAGTATAGTTTTATAACAATAAAGTATTAACTTATATTTGTCGACGTTTATGTGCAGCGCTTTCCGTAAAAATTTTCAGTTAAATAGATA
>JBBHKE010002504.1:0-11767 GCA_037447655.1 Zygnema cylindricum | reverse complement strand
GTTTTTTTGTAGGCCTTTTGTAGGCCGCCTTTAGCGTAAGTTGTGCTACGGGCTTTCCATGTGATCTTTTTAGATCGCTACTTTCATCAGCGACCGTCCGATCGTCCGAATCTGACGATAGTCCTATCGTAAGTTGTGTTATGGGCTTTTCATGTGATCTTCTTAGATCGTTACTTTCTTTGACGACCGTCAGATCGTGCGAATCTGACGGCTAAAATAAAAAGTCGCTAAAAACTCACAGAAAAAAGAGACATGACGTTTACTTCTCTATCGATCCATGTGCAACTCAACGCTGTTACTATTTTATTTCATTTTGCGGCCAATACAATATGGGTCTTAAGGCCATATTGTACGTTTTGCATACAATAGGCATATTGTATGGGCGTACGGTCACCTACTTTTGAACTATGCTCCACACGATGTACAATTTTTGTGACTTCGTAATGTCCGTACACCACATTGTCCACTTGTCGAAACCCTAAAATACCTTTCGTTGTCGCACAAAAACGCGGTTTCGTTTTTCTCGTCTTCCCACTTGCCGACAGGTGCCCAATGTTTTTCCTACGCAGTATGTGTGAAGACACGTGTGTTTGAGAGAGACGACCCCTGTACGGAAATCAGCACACGGAAAACAGTACGCACAGGCTGTAAACGTGCAGTGGGGTTTAATTTTTTGGTACTCGGCGCACAAAAATTGAAGAAACTTCCGACACGTGCGACAGCACCTCTCCTTATTGGACTATATTCAAAATCACCTCGCGAGGTGATTTGATGTAAAGTTTGAACATGTGCTGGGTCGAAGTGCGCTAGACGACAAATTGCATCGCGCTATACGACAAACTACTGTACGTATAAAGTTTCAAGGTAAGGGCAAGGTTCCATTAGGGGAAAAATGACGTTGTTTATTGAAAGTCGTACTGTTTCGTACATTGCCGTACCAAAAAATATAAAATGTCAGAAAAACAAGCCTACTGAATGAGAGATTTGATTCTCCACTTTTATAGGCGTAAACGTGGACCGTCCGATGCAAAATCGGATACGCCATCGTCTGACACTTTCAGTTCGCGACAAGTGACCCGGAGTAGGTCAATTCTTAGCGCTTGAAAGTATACCATCGTGCCTCGTGGAAAAGTGAAAAAATATCCATGACGACCGTGCGACCAAGAGGGTACACGTCGCATATGACATGTGCCTTCCGCCACGGAGGATGCGAGGCCACCGGAAGCCGCAAGAAAATCTTTGACGGAGGATATTGTTTCACGCGTCTGTTGCCATCCACTTACCATTCTGACATTTTCGACAGCTTTACAAATATTAAATTTCGTCCGTCCGTATAAATCAGATTCAATACTGCATTTAGTCACTTTTACCTTTTGCTGGTTACAAACATGTGGTCGCAATTTGTTGTCATAGATTCTTTGAAGATTACTATAATCGTATTCATTTATTCCATGGACCAATAAAAGTTTGCCACGCAAATAAAATGTCGGTTATTGACCCATACAATGGAACTGATGGCTTCAAGAACGCATTTGTCGTTGCCATCGAGACGCCTAATGGAACAATGCTATAACGCAGCTTGTTCGGTGGTAATTTTAATTTTTGGTATGGATACAGATTTTATCGCTTTTCTCAAGTGAAGGAAACGAAAGAAAATAATGTAACTTATCCTTTAATTACGCGAAAGCACCATTAGTGTACTTTGGCATGTGTTAAAATTATAGTTAAAGTTAGAGGCTCCTCCTTTTGCTAATATGGTTAAATTGTCGCTGAGATTTTTGTCTTGCAGCGCTTTTAAGATTGTTTCCTTTTTGTCGTTCTGGATGCTGACGTTACCTGTCGTAGGTGAAGTCTCACTAAACATTTCTTGACCTCGAGAAAACAAATGGGACAAACATATCATCTTTAATAAGACAAAAATTACAATGCCGTTTTTGTGTTACGTACAATATTCATCTCGGAGTCCTTCACTTACGGTCCGTACATCTTGTCAGTCTTCTACTACACCGCGAATCGTTATTAGTGTATATAACTCTTATTTGGGTTCTTAAAATTTGAATTTTTTTCTCAAATAGGATACATGATTTTAATTTTTCCTTAACGTTAATTAAGGTATTGTACAAATTAACGTAAAGAACGAAAGTACAATAAGATCTAAATAGTGTGGTGTACGTCGATGTCAGACCGTACATAAATGGACCTTTTCAAGCGAAATTTAAAAATAAAACAAAAAAGCAGACGCACAGGCATAGGAACGCGCGCTCAAAAAATGGGATTACACTTGATCGCCAAAAACCACCTTCGCACACATTCGCCCACAATCGCCTCCTTTGCAGTGTGAACATAAAATATGTTCGCATGTGGGAAGTCATGATACTTAGAGTAAATGAAGTGAACTGTGTGTAATGACACGCCAGCATACAACAACGCAAAACTGTGAACTCTCATTTTTACTATTTTCGATGTAGTTTATGTTAATTTCAGCTGTTAAATTTATATTAACACAATAACATATTTTGTGTACTATTTGCATCAATACTTACCGTATTGTTGTTACATGATTTCCTACCTCTCATAAAATCCCATTACTACAACCACTCTCAACCACACATTCCATACATTGGAAAAAAACGCATTCACATTGGAAAGCACTCACATAAGCATAAACTTTTAATTAGAATAAGCTTTTTGTCTGCATGTCATTCAGCTTCGACTCTTGCCCTCTTGGCTCAACCCTTCCTTTAAAGTATTTTTCCACTGCCCTCCACTCTTAAGTAATTCTATCTTTTAACTACTAAAACACTAGTAGTTAGTAAGAGATTTCAGTGCAAAAATGTCATTGCTCCAATTTAAGATCACGCACTCAGGACCAAGATCAGTCAGAATTTCCACAAACTTTTCAAAGGAAAAGATGCCTACTTTTATTTTAGACTTCACTATTTATCCATCATCGCCATGGACCAGCCAGGCCAAAGTCAACGCTCCGTTGAACAGGTTTTCACCTGGGCCAATCATTGATCAACTGCGACTACGACTGACCAATGCAAGAGCGTGCAAAATCTCTCACTAACTACTTAGTATTTCTTAACCAATGAAACGCTACTTTTAACTACGTAACAACTAAGTGCAAAAGTGCGCGCAAATTGAAACGCGACTTCACACGAACGCGCCTCACAAATTTCATGCGCGAAACTACCTACGAAATTCCATAAAGTCAAAATGATGTTTCGTAATAAAAATTGTAGCGTACTAAAACGACTTAATGATTCATTAGTACTTTATAAATTTTACGCTTGAAATTCCGCTACTAATTTGACCCTTAACCCGCTACAACGAACACTCATTTGTTATTTTGACCTCGCTCTATCGCATAAATACTCCAAACCCTATAACTTCTTGAATACAACTCTAATTCGTGCAATTCTTTCGCGGACCACTATTAATTTCATATCTCTATATCCCCAACTCTTAAATACCCATTTAAACACAAGTTCGATTCCTAATTCTTATTACATCATCCCCAAATTATATTTAACTGACCTCAGTTAAAACATATTTCACACTCAAGACGGTACCTCTATATTATTATCCCTCCATTACCTTTATAAAAACTTAAATTTTTATCCTCTAAAGTCAACTCATCTTCTGGGAATAAAAACTCGTGGATCAGAAAATTCAGGAATTTGTTTACAAAGAAGGGAAAATGCTTGACTTTTGCAATGATTTGGCTGGTTTGTTTGTGGAGTTCGAGAGTGTTAGAAAGGTGGAATCTGAAAAGGAGAAGGTGAATACGTTGTTGATGAAGCTCTCAGAGGAGTATGAGAATATTGTCAACACTGTTAAAGATCTGCCGGACACCTGGTGGGTTTGGAACATAGTGGTTTGAATGATCTTGGTTAAAGAGAACACTATTGAGCTTCCGAGCGGCGGGAAGACTGGTCAAGCCTTGGCTGCCGGAACCAGTTGGAGAGATAAAGAGAACAAGGAACCTTATAGGGGTTTTGGTGGAGGCGGGAGAGGAGCTCAACCGGATGGATTTGGATCTCGGCCTCTAAAGGGGCTTTGCCATTTTTGTCAGAAACTTGGTCACTACATGGCAGAGTGCACCAAGCTGACCAAGCTGAGGCTCAAGGAGAACAAATTTGGTGTACCTTGCGGAAAGAAGAAGGCACTTGTAACCACACAGGTGAAAAGGGAGCTCGGAGAAGAGGAGATCTCTAACAAAGAGGTCGGGGAGCTTCTTCTCAATGAAAAACTGGAGGAGAAGTAGATCCGAAGAAGGCAAAAATGTGCGATCGGAGCTGTCCGAGAAGCTCCAAAGGAAAGTTATATCATTGGCTCGGGTGTCTTATTGCATATATGCCGTGAAAAGCAGTTGTTTACTAAGCTGAGAAAAGATTTCCACTGTAGGGATAAAATATGGGGATAGGAGTGTCGTAACTACAGATCTAGTGGGTTCGGTAGATCTTAAGGAACTAGTGGAGGGTCAGACATCTATAGTTACATTCTCAAATATCCTCTATATACCTCTGTTAAGCAAGAATCTTAACCCTACCTCTATCTTGGATGACAAATATTTTGAGACTTACACTAGAAAGGGAACATTCACAGCAAATTATGATGATGAGATCTATTTCACTGCTGACAAGGGTAGTCAAGGAATGTTTAGACTTAACTTGATTAATGAAAAGAATAATGCTTATTATGTTGGTGTCCCCGAGATAATGGTATGGCATAAGCAGTTAAGGCATGTGCATTTGGATAGATTGAGGTAAATGAAAAATTTGGGTGTCGTGGAAAGGATTCATTTTGGGGGCAATGAAGTAACAGATGATTGTAGTGGATTTGCACAAGGTAAGGCTCACAGATTGCCCTTTCCTAAATGTGCCACATATCGAGGGGAAAGAGTGCTAGATTTTGTACACACCGTTATCGGGGGACCGACTAAAGTACCTTCGCTAAGAAGGAAAGGATGTATGCTAACCATAACTGATGACTGGTTTAGCAAATATATGGAACCCTTATTAAAGGAATTCAAAGTGATAATGGGGAGGGAGTACACATCTAATCGGTTTGAGGATTTCTTGAGAGATGAGGGAGTAAAACATAGAAAAACTGTCCCTGATAACCCAGAACAAAAAGGTATAGCTGAAAGACTAAATAGAACTCTAGGTGATAGTGCCCGAAGCATGGTAGCAGATAAGAAGGTAAGAAAATGCTCTTGGGCCGAAGCTATGAATTGTGCAAATTACATCAAGAATAGAGTTCTTACATTAGCTATAAAAGGAGAAACACCTCATGAAAGATGGGTTTGAAGGAAGCCGGATGTATCTCATCTGAAAGTATTCGGGAGTCAAGTGTGTAGTTTGAATACTGACCGAAAGGATTGGAAACTAGATGCTAAGGGAAAGTCGGGATATCTAGTGGGATGATGTCAAGGGATACCGAGTCTATGACCTCGGGAGAAAAGATATCATAATGGTTAAACATCTAGTTGTCATGGATGAAGGAAAATCAATAAATCCCTTCAAGTATTCTAAAGCAATCAGAATTAGATTTGATTCAGAGAGGGAAGAAGAGTCAAAATTTCCTTAAAAAATGTGTCAGACATCAGATAATTGCAGATTCAAAATGAAAATTAGATTGAGGAGGAGACATTGATGAATTTGCAAGCTCCATATTATTGTAGATTCAAAAGAAAATAAAATAGAGGAGGAGACACCGATGAATCTGCATGAAAATTAGATTGAGGAGGAGACATTGATGAATTTGCAAGCTCCATATTATTGTAGATTCAAAAGAAAATAAAATAGAGGAGGAGACACCGATGAATCTGCAACCTCCAGTGCAGTTCGAGGACATGGAGGAAGAGGAGCCAGCTCCCACGGATAGGGGAGGAGTTGAAGTGGTTCGGAAGAATCCGAGATTACCCTCTATTCCAACTTTTTAATTTGAGGGAGGACAAAGGAGCAACAAAAGGTTATAAGAAAGGTAAGCAGTTCACAAGGCAACAAAGCTGTCACATCTTGATGAGCCCCAAATTTACTCAAAGGCATTGAACATCCCAGAAATGGACATATGGGTTAGAGCCATTAATGATGAGATGGCTTACATTATGGAAGCCAATACATGGGAATTAGTGGACTGTCCTCCAGAGAAAATCCAAATTGGATGCAAATGGGTTTTCAAATTGAAACTGAACCCAGATAATAGCATTGAGAGCTACAAAGCTAGATTGGTAGCAAAGGGTTTCACTCAAAAGGAGGGAATTGACTATCAAGATACTTTTGCTTCGGTTGTTCGGTTTCCCTCCGTAAGGATTCTCATCAGTTTAGCAACAGAGGAAGTTATGGAGATTCATCAAATGGATATCAAAACTGCCATCCTCAATGATAAGTTAGAGAAAAAATTATATGAAGGAACTAGAAGGCTTCGTGGAAAAAGAAGAGGAGAGCAATTTCTGCAAACTATTTCTGCAAAGTCTTTTTATGGAATGAAACAAGCTCCCAGATAATGGAACAAGTAACTGGATGAATTCCTAACCAATGTGGGATATGTCAAAATCAGCTCTGACCACTCTTTTTATATGTTTGAAGATGAGGAGGGTGTGATCTTTATTGCTATCTATGTGGATGATTTGTTGGTATTGAATAAGTCGATGGAGAAGATGAATAAGATAAAAAAAATAATTAAGGAGCAGATTCGACATGAAAGACTTAGGGGAGGCAAGATATATCGTAGGAATTCAGATAGAAAGAGATAGAGGGAAAAGAGTAATAAACTTAACTTAGAGAGAGGCAATTGGAAATATGTCAAAAAAAGTTTCAAATGGATAAGGCAAATACTTGTACCACTCTAATGGACTTGAAGAAACTAAGTGAGGAGGGTGTGGAAGGAGATGTAATCATTCTTTATGAGGAAATGAGTCTCCAATATATCTATGAAAATATCCTCATTATTTTTAAGTACCTATTTTCTCTTTACTTCCCTTATACCTCCAAAAGCATACTGTCGGGCTCCATAGCCGGGGCTTTGCAGAATGCCAAAGTGTGATTCCGCTGCACAATCCGCTCCCAAATTTTCTAAATAATCGTGCCGAAAACCACAGCTCAACACCAAAGCAATTAGTATCATGTTAGGGTATGCGTATGAGTGCTATGCCGCGCTATACCCAACTATAAAGCAGTGATAATTATATGTGATAATTCGTGCAAGCCTAATATTATACATATATATATATATATAAGTTTAGTTTGCTAGATGTTTTGAATGATTTAATCTGGTAGGAAGAAAAAGAAGAAAACAGTAACGGGCGTTACAACCAATATCAAATCCAACAAAAACCAATAATTAACTAAACCACAAATGAAGTTGCAACAAAAATGATGAGATATAAAAGGAACTAGAAAACATGCGAATTAAGAGCGGAAATTGAGAAAAGAAAGAAAAATAAACTTGGAAGTGAGTTAGAATTAGGGAAAAGGGACGGCCCAAACCCTGGATTTTCGCAAACCTTAGGCTCAAGCAACCTAATCACTGAAAAAACCTAATTTCTACAAAAAAAACCTAATTTCTGCAGCAAAACCCTAATTTCTGCAGAAAAAACCCTAATTTTTGCAGACAAACCCTAATTTTTCAGAAAATATATAAGTATATCCGCAGCAATGTAATAGGACAGAAATAAGGTAGGGAGGAAAAACCAAAGAAATAAGTTTGAAAATGCAAGCAAAAGTATTTTAAATGTATAAATTTTAGATATATATCAATTTTTATAAATTTTTTTCAAAGGCAAAACTGAAAACGAAATCACAACTAGAGAGATATTAGAATGAAAACTTGTAGAAAGAAAAACCCAGATCAAAAGGAAGAAACCGGATCAAAAATAGGTGAGAGAAAATTTAGAAATGGATAGATATATTTTATATTGTAAATAATGTTTATATATACTACAAATATATACAAGAGCTTACTGCTGAATGTACGGAGGCATACCAACCGTACGCTATCTACCAGCTACCTTTATTAATGTTGGTATACCCTAATACTTCAAAGTATGTCAGAGTGAGTAAACCTACACTAATACTTAATACAAAAAAAGACAAAACAATGTTCGACCAAATATTTACACGTACACACAATCTCACAAAATCGTATGTTAAGTCACGCTACGTCACTCAACGAGATTCCTTGAATTTCTTCAAAGAATCCGGATCGTCCAAAATATACATTGTGTAATTGACGCAATTCCGCGTGGTCACAAAATCCAAACGAAATCCACGTAAGTCGCCAAATATCTTATGACATCACGAAGTGCATTCAAGTCCATTTGCCGAATAAGAAGCTTCCTACTTGTGGCGTCCTTTTTCATAAATATGTCTGTCGCATTATGTTTCGTACGCCCATCGTACATTTTCAAACCCTTCAAATATTTCAAATCGGATCGCTTCGCGATCCGCCGTCCATTTCAATTAAGCATTCCGCGCCACTCAATTTCTATTTCGTTCGTCCCGAAACAATATATATCCGTACATTCACTCCCCCAATCCGCGAAACCATTCGAACCTCCACAATAAATTCATTTAATAAATTAAGCACGAAACGTCGCGTGCGCACAAAATTTCGCGTACGCACGAAACTAACATTTCAACAACAACACTATGGAGGCTGAGTGCATGGCCTCTTGTTCTGCTGTCAAAGACCGGATGTGGGTGAAGTCTCTTTTACAAGAACTAGGGTGCATGAAGGTTGGAGTTCAAATGGTGTTTTGTGATAATCAAGCAACCATTGCAATTGCAGCTATCCAAAACACCATTTCAAAGCTAAGCAGATGGATTTAAAGCTGAGGTTTGTGAGAGCAAACGTAGAGAACAAAATTGTGAGTTTGGAAAATAGACCAGATGGGGAAATGGTGGCAGATACGATGACAAAGCCAGTCCCATCTCTTAAACTTCAGTTTTGCAGAGAACGGTGTGGACTTAAAAAGAAAAGTGACTAAAAAATAAGGGGAGTGTTGAAATATGTTATTTCTTTGTGTATTTTATGGATCATTTATCTTGGAAACAAAATGTTTTTAGAAGGTAGCTAGGCTCTAACCTCTCTCTATCTGATCGCCATACTTGTTGTAGTCACTGATGATTGGAAAGAGAGAGAGATAGATCTATGGGTGCTTACTCCGCCAAGAGAGGACAATGGATAGTCTAAGTAGACTGTACCAAAAAGATTACGGACCAGCTAGGTATTGATCCTTGTCCTTACGGTTCGCTGGAATAGCTAGTAGCCTTGTCCTATAGTTTGGTAACTGTGCTGGGATATATTGGATTCTTTAGCTACTTAAAGATTTACGTGCAGGCTAAACTGATTAACTAGGGGTACATGAAATAGCACATAGAAACAGTAAGCATTTCGTATGCCCGCCGGTACCGCACTAAACAAAGAAATCGGACATTTATTTTTGTGGCGGACATTAAATGTTGTCTTGGTTTGAGCGGCTATCATTCAAGCCGACATCACGCAATGGCATTCTTGGCGGTTTATGGACATTTTGTCAACGGGTGACACGTGGCGTAATATAATTGGAATGCGGAAGCTCCGAAGAGCATCAGGACGAGTCTTAAAGTGACAGACTTACTCACCATGGCTATGTTGTACCTTGAACGTACAAAAGGTACCAACGGGCCAGTACCTTATTGTGCGGTACAGTCTTGTGATTGGTGCTGTACATCAGTTTAGAGGGGTTTAGAGAAGGATTATTGACTCCGTCGTATAGTCCATGTGCCGCCTGCCACGCTGGATGCAGGTGAGCTGAAAATATTTTCGCACGCTTCGTCTGACATCCACCGACATTCAAAGTTTGCCGCGACCTTCAAAGTTTGGCGCTTCGTTTTGCCATTCCATTTCGAAATTTTGATTCCCGTTTTCAAAATCAAAAATCTGTCCGCAAACTTTACGTACGAATCATTAACTACCTCCGGTCGTACAGATATTTCGTCCTGACTTTCCGTTTGAAGATTTTCTTTAAGATTTTTAAAATCTGGAATCCAACCTACGTGGCGCCAATCATAATTGACGAAGGATTGTTATTGGGCCGACAAAATGGAATAGTCTTCCGGTAAACGCCTGCAAGTAGAAATTTCCGTACATTTAATGGGACCGCCCAATGGATTTCTACCCTAATATTCGACCCCAACTGCTGATTTGTGGAGAATCGCAAAAATGAGAATGTACGGATCCAGCCGGCAAATAAAGTTCCCCTGTACTTTCCCTCGTGCTAAACGGTTGCAATCGTACAAAACATGAGAAGGAAGTTTCCCATTCGTTGGTCAGGTGTCACTTTGCTGTAAACGACACCCTGTATCGCTATTAGTGTTAATATATCAATCGCAACCGTCAGATCCAAAATCCAATACGTATGTACGGATATATGATGTTTAAAGTGGATTAAAAAAATCAGCACTAATAGCCATTCATGGTGTACTAAACTGTCTCTCGAGGTGGTTGACGGTTCCTAGGATAACCTGGCATGACGTGGCAGTGTGTTTAATAATAACAAAAACGACAAAATAAAGTACGTGATAAGTTTAAGAATGACGTATACTGTACTCTATTTTGTACATTGTTTTAATAAGCGCAAGATTTTGTCGGTGCATCGCTTGAAAATTTGATTTTATTGAGGAAACGACAAAAAAATACAATCCTATTTGTATTTTTTTTACATAACCTATCCCGCAATTTTAGGGTTTTGTCCCTATATCGCCGTCTCTTAGAGTTTCGTCCTTTTTGCTGACCCACTGTACTTACCTGACCACCCTTCACTCCACAGGTGAGAACACTAACGAATCTTACCTGTACACCGTGTATCGCTATTAGTGTTAAGATTTTTTTCGCCACTAGCAACATCTTTTCTCCGTACACAATTGTCCGATTTCCAGTTTGACACCGCCAATCGGAAGCTGGGAATCATACCGTTCAATCGCAACCGTCAGATCCACAATCGGACAAGTGTGTACGGAGAAAAAAATAAGAGACGAAAATAACATTAACACTAATGGCGATACACGGTGTACTGTACCGTGAGTAACTGTTATTTTGACATCGTACTTTATCATAGAATTTTAAAATTCGAACCAATTAAAGTACGAACTGAAAGGTTGAACAATAAAAATATTTAATTCGTACGCAGTTTGTGTTACGTTGTTCTGTGGTTTACACGTGTTTCCACGTGGCGTCTTCTACCATGCTTCTCCCTTCCTGCTTCTATTACGAACTTTCTTCCTCCACACGTGCAAGTTGCCACGTGGCGTCATCTTATTACTTTTCAGGTGAATTTCCACGTGGCACAAGATGTCTGTGCACCATTTTTTTTACTTTTACCAGTACCTATGTTTGTCTTTTCTTTTTGTTAAGGTTATTATTATTATTATTGTTATTATTATTGCGATTGTTATTTTGATGATTTTTTGTGGAAAGTATTATTCCAAAATTATTATTTGTGTCGCTTTTTTTTTTTTGTATTCTTTTTTTTTAATTTTTCTTTGCCATTTGTCCTTTTTTTTTTTTTTTTTTTTTTTTTTTAAATTTGCTTTGCCTTTTGTCCTTTTTTTTTTTTTTTTTTTTTTGGCTTAGATTGCCCATGGTCTCCTAATCCGTTTGTAAATTCCACGTGTAATAATTTGTCTTTTAGTGCCAATGCCATTTTTTGTCTTGGAGTGCTAATGACATATTTTGTCATTAAGTGTTCCATCTCATGTTTGGCCATTTAATGCCAATT